>QTSX02004489.1:0-131885 GCA_014839935.2 Entomophthora muscae | reverse complement strand
GGAGCCAGTTTCTGTGAGGCAGACAAACACAGTGTTGTGAAGCAACTTGTTCATCTCAATGGGGTAGATCTGGAAGCCTACCCTGTTCTAGTTGAGTGTGATTTCAGAGGTGTCCCAGTTGATATAGGGTTGATTATGTCAGTGCCAGTCAAAGCCAGCAATGACATTGTGGCCAAGGTCCGCCATAATTGGCCCAGAGAGCTCAACCTGGATGTTCCCCATTTTCACAGAGAAGGGTACCGTCTCATGTGTGATGATTACAATATGAGAGTCGGCCACGTGCACTGCTTTGAAGCAACTGGGTACTTGGTTTAACTGTTGGGAGTCTGAAAATTCCTGGTTGGCCATGGTGTGATTGGCCCCAGTGTCTACCAAAAGTTTGTGGGTGTTCAATGAAAACAAAAGGGGTAGGCCAAGTGGGTTATTTTATTTGATGAAAGACTGGCTTGGAGGGCAGGGTTGTCACTGTAAACTTGGAATACGTCTAGAGTTTCTGCTTTATGTACATTGTAGTCACAGGGGTTCTTGGCAAGGAGAGATTGAGAATGTGAGTCAAGCAGGGTTGTAGAACCTCTTTTATCTACAACCCCCAGGCTTTTCCTGATCCCTCAATCTGGGACAACTGAAGCTCCCCTTGTGGGGATGCTTGCCCCCATTGTCCTTCTGACAAGATTGGTGGCAGCCTACTTGATTGTGGGTGCTGTCAGGCGCAGGACAAGTTTGGGAAGGAGAATCATTGGCCCTTTGGAATCTCATTGAGGACTGATTTTTAGCTTATAAAATGGTCTAGTAGCAATAATCAGCAGAGGTGCAGCGTCCTACAGCAACCCATTTACAGATTTTGGGTTTTAATCCATTGACAATGAGGGTGAGTAGCATTGCATTTCCATCAGTGATAGCTTTGGGGTTGGTGGTAAGTGCTTGCTGCCAGGCTGCAAGGTACTCAGGGATACTACCTGTCTGCTTGATAGCAAGTAGAGGGGTTCCTACTACAATAGGCAAGAAGGTTTTTCTGTAGCAGGATCTGGCAGTCTCCCTAAAAGTGGTCCAAGTGACTTTGTGTTCTTGACTGGCCCAGTTGGTGAACCATACTATGACAGGCCCTGTAAGGCGTCCAGACACAGTGGCAACCCACATGGGGCTCAGGTACATGGAGATACAGAGGCAGGGTTCTGTGGAGTGGAGCCAACTGACAATTTTGGCCCCCTCCATGCCACCTGTGAAGGATTTGAGTTGGAGGTTCAGCATATGTTTCAAGAGGTCTGACTGTGGCAGCGTGACACTGGCATCACACTGCCCTAGGCAGAGACAATTATAAATGCTTGTGAGCACCAACTGGTCCTGGTAGATAATGTATCCCTTGGGTATGTCCTTATTAGGGATAGGGAGGAAGGTTTCCTAGTATGGAGTAGCCATACAGCCTGTACTCTGTCCTTTCTTGGGGGAATTTTTCTTTTAGGTAGGTTGTAAACCTATTGCTGCTACCACTGTTGCAACTGAACTAATGAGAGCTCAACATTTGATTGGAAAAGACAACAGTCCAATAGAAAGGGCAAGAATGAATAGGATAAGATAAGTTTTATTAACTGGTATTGTGACTAATATACTATGTGGGGAAGCCACAAGGCTACCAGAGGGGTGGCACAGTGGTGGGTTCCATGTAAGCTTTAGAGCTGGGTATAACTTGTGAAGGGATCAGCAAAGTCAAATTGGCAGCGCTCCTAATTAGGAGATAGTGCCCACAATTTGACCTCACCTTCATATTGATCCATTACATTAGATATGTCATGGGGCAACTCTTTGAGCGCTCCCTGTGTATTGTGGGATAGATTGGCAGGCAAGAGGGGAATCTTGGTTGCAACATTAAGATTGATCTTTGATATCATATGAATGGTCTTATTTGAACAATATAAGTAGATAACCAGCTGTGATCATCAATAAGATTATGGCTGTGTAGTGCATATGAATAGTTACCCAGATTAGGCAGCAGTTCAAGCTGAGTCAAGGGTCAGATTAATGTCTGATCTTTAAGGGATTCAGTTTGTCATGACACACATATTCTCTTATTTTCTAATACATTTGAGAAAAAAAACAAAATCTTTTACGTGAGGCTTCATATGAGAGAAATTACAAGCATCTGCAATCAGACTAGAAAATATGATAAAAAGCAAAAAGGCATATTAGGCTTACTTTCAGAAGTAGAAAATATACAATGGCTCTGCAGAAAAAAATTCATCAAATCCATAAAATCCTACATTTGATTCCCAGCACTTGAAAAGGCACTAAACTAGACAGACATACTTGACTGTCTCCCATATCTACACACTAACTCTCCAAGAGAGCTCCTGGCATGACATTTCATGAGAGTCATTTTTCTATTAATAATAAAGCAAATTTCAGAATGGGAATCAAGCCCTGAGCTCTAGACTCTGTGGTTTGCCAGTCCAGAGGGCCAAGAGGCCAGCTGCCCATGTTTTTTGGGCTCAAATATGAAAATAATTTGAATAAAAACCCATCAAAAAATATCCTTGTAAAGATCACCAAAAATTGTAAAGCAAATAACAATACATGGCATCAAAATTTATTTCAAAGTGGCATCAGATAACATTAATGATTTGAAAGGAGAAATTTGATGTCTTGTCAATAGAGGCCCCCAAAAGATTTTCCAAAGTCCAGAAATGGTGTGTCTTGCACCCTGCCCTTTTATTTCAACCAGGCTGATGAAAAGAAAGTTTTAGTTGTCAATTCCAGTACCAGTCAATAACAACTGCACATTATTGATGCCACCCTGCCTTCCCCAAGTTCCTGCTGCCCACATGCCCAAGTTTTCATAAACCCAATCTAAGAACAAGGCCTGGAAGGTGGTTTTTATACCTTACCAGGTCAAAGCCAAACCATATTGTCATCCTGAACAATAAAGTGATGATTAACCTTTGATTCAATCAGATCTTACCTTATATTATACTTTTTCTATCACATCCAAACCAAATTCACAGGCTCTGCTTTTCCTACCACCACCCTGGAGATTCTGCAGATCTCACACCTGGATTATTATGTCATCTTGGTGCTTTCTTTGTTCCAATACATTTAAAAAATATTCTGTAGACCCAGCCTACTCTGAGTTTACTTTATAAAACATCTTACTTGATTATCCTTTGGTAAGAACCTGTAAATTTATGTCTCCCCCTTGGGCCTCTACTTTAATCTTTGCCAAATGCTTGGGGATCTCTGCCAAATTTACTCCTAGATATTTATCCAAAGATTTACTGAAAAAGCCCATGAAGAGTCCTCACACTATTACTTGCAGAATCATTTTAAAAATTCCTCTACCTAACCCACCCAAGAGACACCCCTGGCTAAATATCATGTGCAAGAGCAGCCAGGAGCAGTGTTATGTATATTCAAGACAGGTTTATCAATTTTAGTTGAGTCAGTTTTTCTGTTTCATTTTGTCCATTTGAATTTTTTCAAATTTCCCTGCCTCAATAAATGCACCCAGATTCTCTCATATCATTGGCTGATTTGTTTGGGATTATCAATCTCTCACCCCAAACCCATCATCTCTTTTAATGATTGCAAAAATTTTAAAAGAACTTGCTTCATTATTCTCTAACCTAATAAAGTTTGAAATTTGTTAGTAAATTTGGCCATCTGGTTTTCCTGTTACTTTTGGATGTTCGGTTGATTACTTTCTCTCCTTTGGCCTCCCTGGAATTGTTAGTGGCAACTGTTATTGTTGTTTCTAAAACCATGATTTTATTATGGTTGAAAGCAAGGTTTTATCTCTTATTAACCTTCCCCCCAATTCTCACAGAACCTGCCAACCTGAGACTTTTGGTTATGAAGGCTCCTAATAACTTAAAAGTCCCTCCTCTTCAAGTACAAGTACAATCACCTACATGTGTACTTAGTCCTCATGACCTCTCTCATCTCTCCCTGGCTGGACTGCTCACAAGAATCTGGGATTGCAAATGAGACTATGTCTACTCAACTCTTTTGTGTAATGTATATTATGTTAACAGGTTTGGTGGACTCTTTGGTCTCATCTGCCAGCTCCTGGTCCTTTCTAAGAAGATCTCTCTCATATATTATTAAGTTGGCAACAATTCTGTGTTAAGCTTTACCTATCAGCCCTGAAGCCTGCCCTGTGCTTGCATCTGTTGCAGCCTTGTCACACTCTTGGTATCCTGACATGACACCAAGGGCTTTGAAGCACCAGGATACTTTAAAGAATGTAGTAAACTATATAATTAGTGGGATAAAATATTCATAAGAACGTTTTCAATAATCTAAAATCAAGCAACTTTATCTGGACAAGAATGTGGAGCTTTTTTTAGGTCAAAGGAGGCTTGTGCTTGATTGTCTAAAAATATTGCAAGCACTAAAAACCCAGTAATCTTAGTTGAAAAAATATCTCATATAATTATGATAAAATATAAAAAAATACACTCAAAATTTTCTTGCCTAATCAGAAACTAAATAAAAAAAGAGACAAACATTTTTATTGTTCTCAAGGAGATAACATCAGTGTGACGCTCCTGCTCTGTAGACACCAAACTATGCCCTGAGTCAAAACCAGGTGCCAACTGGGAGGAGTTTTCACTCAACAAGTGATCATGTTCCAAGGCTAGAGCGTTGTATTTAGCTTACAAGATGAAGAACTCTTCTAAGACATTTCTTACTAGCATCCTGGTGTCTGTATCATAAATCACAACCTCTGCTGAATTGCTTCCTTTTTTGAGCATATACAAATCTTAAAAGAGTTTCTTGAACTTACTGCCTAAGAACTCTTGGTCCCTGGCTGTCAGCTTCAGTCTTTTTGGTCAGTCTGTCTCATTCTTTTTCAGGAGCCTGGCTTCTGGCAAACTTTCTGCAGCAATGTTGGTACAGATCATTCTCTTCTATTTAAGATAATAGATATGGGGAAAATTTTCAATATTGTAATAAGAAAAAAATCTTAGGGGTTGTGAATAGCTTTTATTCAGTCAGAAGGAATATCTTCTTAGAAATCTTCTGTGTTATGGCTTGCTCTTAGCCTTGTCTTTGTCCTTAGTCTTGCTCTTGCTCTTTCTTTGGCTTCACTATGTTTTGGACATTTTATATCTTATCCTTGGTCCAGTTAACCACTCCTTATATAGTTTCTTGTTTCAGTCTGATTCTTTTCTGAGCTGCTTTTCTCTTCCAGTCTTAAATTGTTATGTTTTTCTCTATTCTATAATAAATTAAACTTTTTAAATTCCTCTGCCCAATCCCAGGAGACTTTTCTCTTTTAGAGCCCCTGATTATTTAAGCTTTCTTTTATTTTATCAATAAAATTCATTAATAAAACAAGCTTTGTCTTCCAGCCAATTGGAGGGCTGAATTTTCCTGCCTCTACTGAAACACTTTACATTGCTCCTTGGCTTTGCATTTTGCTTTAATAAGGCATCATCAACTAACAGCAAATCTCTGACAATCTGTGCTTTGTGTTTGAGCAACTTTCCTGCTTTTATAAATATTTCCATATGTCTCAATTTGCTTGTTTTATTTATGTTTTACACAAGAAATTTTTTAACACATATTTTCTTCAATGATTCTGGTTAGTTTTCCTGTTATATTCTGGACACAGCAAATCTTTTTGTTACTGTTGCCTTGCTCTTACTCTGTACTATTACAAACAACAAAATGGCTTGCTCTCAACATTTTTCCATTTTATTTCTAGCCTCTTCTGCCCTGCCTTCTGATTAATTTTCAAATAAATAAACCTTTATTTCTTTGCTATTTTATTTCTTCTTTATTTTTTATTTCTTTTAATTACACTTTTAATATTTGCCTCTTATTTTTGTTTTTTATTCTCTAATCTCTTTCTCTTTCATAATCTTTTTTTTCTAAACCATCTTCAGTTACTTACCACTAAGCTCTTTTTTCTCTAATGGCTACTATATATGACTTACACATAGTCTTTTTTTATTTATTTATTTATTTATTTAATTCATTTAATTCATTAGTCATTATATATGATTTATATATGGATTTTTTATCTTTTTAACAAAAATAAGTGTCTTTTACTGAGGCCTTCAGAGGCAAAAATTCACCCATTAAATGTACATTTTTTTCCTCAAGTGGTTATCTTGAGAATTTCCAAAGTAACCAACTCCAATTCCTGGAAACCTCTTTAATTTATTTGGATAAACAGCTGCTTCTCTAGACAGCTGCCCTGGTGGTGGCTCCAGGATCATTATGCTTGAACAGTGATAGTAAAGCTTGCTCTTAAAACTACTCATAAGACATAGGCAGAGAAACTCACAGGTCTTTTTGAGCAGGAATAACCCAGCTGTATTCAAGCCTTGACTGTTATTGGGATTTCAATGCTGCTTCAGAACTTTGTCATCCCAGGGGCCACCAACTTTACTATCCCCTAGTTGGTCTTCTGAAAGTGTAACACTGCTACAGCATTCTTGTATTTTAAGGAAACTCCAACTGTATTGTCACCACATCTGGTCTAGTAATGCTTACACTGTCTTATCATGACCATCACTGGGTACTATCTTTAATCTTCACAGGTATTGATAGAGGGCTATACTAGTGGTACCCCAAGGCATAAAGTACAGACAAAATATTTAAAACTACTTATCTTTCTAAGCTTAAACTCTTTTTATTTTGGCCAACCTCTGACCTTGCCTTCACAACAGCTTTTCATGTAGATTATCATAATCAGGGATGATATGTAAGTATCAGGAATCTTATCCCTGACTCTATTGGTGTAAGAAATATTCTTTTTTAGTATATAAAAAGCCAAATATAAATTTATTTAATGACTTTAAGTTTAAGAGATTAATTACAAATCCCCAGAACAAGAATTAAACCCAAACCCCTAAGTTTGATGCTAGTGTTAAACCAAGAAATTGAATTACTTTAGAAATTTATAACCTTCTTATTAAATATGTAAATCAAACTAATTTCAAAAACCTTAAGAAGATCATAAAATATCTTATTATACACTTTGCTTATGATTGGCTGTCTTTCAGCCTCTTTCATTCTCTTGCTGCTCTCTTATATTCAAAATCATTGACACAACTGCTGGTTTCTCTGTTGTTAACACTAATACCCTCTGGTTTTCTCCATAAATTGGCTCCAACTGTTGCTTGCTCCTCTGGTTCTCTATTTTCCAATATTATTGGTAAATATATCAATGCATTTCTTCTTCAACACCTCTAGCTTTACTGCATCATAATAAAGACATGTCTCTCATCCTCTAAACCCAATGATTCTTCCCTTGGTTTCCAATCATCATGTGACTTAATTAAGGAATCTAATTGTTAGATATTTTCCTTGTTCTAGAAACATTAAACCTACTTTCATCTTTTATCTTACTTAAAATTTTATTCTATTCTCTAGTACTGTAAATTCAGAACCTGAATGTAAAAATGCGGGATTTTCAAATCCTTGGTCCAAATTTTGAATCACTTTTGCGGGCAACTCAGCTGAGTGAAAAATAAAATATTTAATAAAATCAAACATTTAATTTGACTTTTTTGATTTATTTAAATTGGCAAATTTTAAATCTCCTGAGCAGATAACTCAACTAACAAAAGACAAAACCCAGCAAACAAATGCGGGATACATGAATCAGAAATGCAGGATTCTAATGTACAATTTGAGATTTCCTATATTTCAAACAAATCATAGACATCATGTAAAACTTAACAAAACTGAAATTGCGGGATTATCAAATCCAAGAACCAAGGTTCAAATCATAATTGCAAGGAATTTGAAATAAATATAATTTATGGGTGTCTCAAAAAGGATGCTAAAAGATCTAGAGTGGATTTGTGCAAATTCTTTTAGGAATCACAGGCATTCTCAAAAATCACCCTATTCCATTTTAGGTTGGCTAAAATTTAGATCATAATATTCACAAAATTGACATATATAACAATAAAATTGACTAAAATATACATTCCTCTTCTCAAGTTTAAAATTATAATAAATTTTTTATTATGTCTTCTTTCAACAACAACCAAGTCAACAAGCTGTTCCTTGGCCTTGATAGAATTATGCAGGGCTACACTGGGTCTCTTAACAGTGAAGCCTCTGTCTATGGCCACTCCCAACCTGCAGGCCCCTCCGCAAGCCCCACCCAGGAGTCTGTTCTTTCTCCTGCAACTTCCAGCATGGCCCTGTTTGGTCAGCATGCACAGGCAGCTGCCAACCCAAATCCCTTATCAGCAATGGCATCTGGAACCAGCCATTTTAGCCATAGGGTCACCCAGAGAGCCCAGGACCCCAAAACAGCCAATCAGATGGCATTGATAAGTTCCCATGATAAACACATCCCTCCCCCAGCTAATCAGCCTGCAAGACGCAGAAGAAAACTAATCACTCTGGAGATTGTTCTCTAAATGGTTGAAAAGCAAGGGAAGCTTATGTCCCTTGGGGAAATTGCGGCCGCAATGGGGTTTACAAAGTCCACTGTGGCTGCAACCCTGCAAGCCTATGCCAACTGTGGCCCCCTACTAAGAAGACCCCAACTGGTGCTCGCACTTTGACCAAAGATGACACAGCCCATCCCCTTATGATGGCCATTATGGAATGTGACCTGTGGATGCCCCTGGTCCAGGTACGTCTCCAGTTGGGACTCCACAGCATCTTCACCAACAAAAGAACAGTGAATTTGTGGATGCACAGAGTTGTGGTTGCTGCTAGAATCTTGTCCAATCAAGTTCTCAGTGGCCTCATTTTGGTGAACACTGACACCTACAATTCAACTATTATTAATTTTATCAAAGGGAGGGCAATGAGGGCCCGTAATGACGTCATCTTCCTGTTGTATGCTAAGATATCTGCAAGTATCCAAGACTTTGGAGAGAAGCGTATCCAGTCTGACGTGTACAAGTGCGGCCCAATCTTGTATTGGTTTGTGGGGTTTGATTGGCAGTTTCCCCATTGGGTGTCAATTATTACTCAGCAATATCAAACACCACAGATGGGTATGCCTACCAGACGGAGCTCAAGGCCATGCTGGAGGAGTGAGCCACACAAAACACCGTGCACACAGTTGTACTGAGTGCAGAGATGGAGCAGCAGGAATGGGCAACTCAAGAAATCAGGGCTGCGGGGCATACCTGCTGGTCCTACCCCATCAACTACACCACATGCATCTTGCAGATGTATGTCTCTACAATTTTGGTTCCGCCCTCAGGCGCTTAAAGCCTGCCACCTACAACAAACTATGCACCCAAATTGATAAGGGGTATGAGCTTTTTCCTTCTGCATCTGTCCAGGACTATTTGATCTCATCATCTTCTATGCAAGTGATAGTGATAAGTCCAGAAAGGACCCCTGTCTCCCCCCACGCCAGTCTGTCCATTTTTTCAAGCCATTATATGTGACAGAAGAAGAATTTGAACAATTGAAGCAATCAGCTCTTGCTGCCTGTCAGGAATGACAATTTGGATTCTCCTAAATCTCAAAATACGGAATTGGAGTCAAACCCTGGACAAAACCCTTTGCAGACCGCCAGACTCATAAGCTGGGAACGCAATAACCCACTACTAATTGATGAAGTTGCTACCAGCCCGCCAGGACCCAAACCCTTAGCTGCCCTGCAGGATTCTGCAAGTAAACTGCCAGTGCAAGATGCCAGGAATTTCCCCAAGGTGCCAACGCCTGACACCAGTGGTTTGCCCGGTGAAATAGACAAATTTCTCCCTGAAAGTTATTCCAAACTCCCCCAAAGTCCCAGGGAAGACACTGAATCCAAAGAGGCACCTAATATCTGAATCAATATACAGAAGGATTTGAAGTCTTCTCACCCCAAAGCGGCCAGTGGCAAACCACCAGTGCCGAGTGCCACACTGCCATCTGAGACACCTGATGCCAACCCACCTGAGCCCATAAAACCCGACCAGGTAGTGAAGCCTGGCAGAGTGGTATAAATACCAGCCAGGCCAAGATCAACCCCCATTGTCATTTTTAAATAAAGGTTATGAGATATTGGTTTCCCCAACTATTGCCGTATTTTATTCTTGCCATCTTCTAGTTAACCCCAAGATTGTCTGCCCCCCCCTGCCAGCCTGCCAGCTACGTACCACCCGCCAGGTGCCCCCTTTGGTCCTGTCCATTTCACAGAGTACTCCTTAAAGCCTGAGTACAAGGACTACACCAACAACAACATACTAGCCCGGGATCCCTTGGCCAGAACTACCAAGTTAACCAGATACAACCAAGAAGGCCCTTGGTACATTACCAAACCCCATCTGTTCAGAGATAAATACAACTTCCTTCCTTCCTACCAAATGGACATGATATCACCCGTCACCCCCAAACCAATGCCTGCCTCCGCCGCCGAGCTCCCACTGGACCATACCAACAAGCTTTTTTGAATTGTATATATTACTCTCACGGGAGTAATAGATACTATTGTCCCAGCCGCCGGTCCATGGTTGTGGATGGGCAAGTCAATGTACTACCTAATTAAGTTAGCATCAATCCTTTTGTGGGCTCTGCCCACCCAGTCCGCAACCCGCCAGTTCCCAAACACTAGCAAGCCAGCCAATCAGGGTTGGTTCCCTGACACTTCCCCTTCCCAGTCAACAAACCCTGCCTCCCCAACCCCCCATCAAGCCACCTGCCTCTAACCCTGACTCTCAAACCACCACCCATTCCCTCACCACTATTTCTCTGATGCTGTCCCTTTTATAGGCGCAGATGAAGGCAAGGTTCATTCCACCCATTCCCTCCCATTCCCGTCCTTTGATTAGTAAAAAAGATTTTTCTTTGTTACAACTCATTAAAATTGATTTTGTTCTTTCAGTTCATAATTAATAATATATTTTTTACATTATTAGAATTTCTCATAATTATTAAAATGTGTACATTTTACAAATAGCTTAAAATTATGAGCAGACATATTTTTCATCATCATTAATAAATTAAAGACAATAAACGTAAATATTGCATTATAATATTGCAATTAGACGTCAACTCTTGATATTTTGATATTATGTGCATAACTCAATGCATTTTGTTTAATAAAATCCATTTTAAACTTGGCCTTTTCCATTATAATTTATTAAAACAGAATGTGTTTATATTAGAGAGCCATTAACGCTTAGTACAAATATTGATACATAGTGCATTTTACAGCCTGTGTATTTACCTATTGGTAATAATTCTGCAAACTTTTCAGTTGGATTTTACAAGATAATAATAATGTGATGGGTTAACAAACTACTGTTTATTGTCATTAATTGGCTGATTTTCTTTTCTGTGGCAATTGTGCATTCTCTGATATTTACACACTAGTATCCAATTGGTTGGCTTCACATCCAATTGCACAGGCAATAGGAAAACAAGCCGCCACCCTGAGACTGGATGTGGTCAGGGTGACAGCTTGCTTTCCTATTGCCTGTGTGATTGAATGTGAAGCCAACCAATTAGATACTAGTGTGTAAATATCAGAAAATGCACAATTGCCACAGCAAACAAAATCAGCCAATTAATGACAATAAACAGTACAGTAGTTTTAAAAGCTATGGTAGCAAGCAAAAATACTTCAGATTCAAACAAAATCCAAGTTGCGCAAGATTCAGGATTCAATTAATTTAAATATTTTTGGTTAATAAATGAACTGTCAAACCAAAAACAAAATTTCACTAACCCATTATATGAAATAAAAGCAAACATCAAGTGGTGTAGTTCAAACCACAAACAAAATGAACTGACACAACAAGTGAAATAGATGGATGCTATTCCAGAGTATATTATAATCCAATCATGATTCATATGAGGCACCAACAGAAGGACCAAAATGAAACAAATTTTGAGCAATCTAGAAGCAAGATTCCACAAGCACAAAACAAAATGAACTCACACAAGATGTGTAGTATGAGCAGTCTAAAATAGAAAAATAACAGTATAACAGCCAACCAACAGCTATCCAATTTAGGAACAAGGCATTTTATCTATTTTCATGGCTCCTGATTTGTGTATAATGGTCTTGAGAACTTTCCAAATATGGACTTGTTATTACAATAAAAATAAATTATTAATTTTTAAAATTTCTACTTTTAGTGATTTTATCCTAGGTTTTATTTCAATATGGTTTTTAATAGCAACATCTTCAACCGCGCCAGCAGCCAAGCCAGCTTCAATGGAGGCAAGTCTCAGAACGTGGAGGCACCTGTTTACACCCAAGCCTTTGAGGCGGGTAACAAGGAAGCTGACCTGTTACTGTCCCCCAACCCATATGGCTTTGACTTGTTTGAGAGTCACTTAGCGTCTAGATCTGCCCCTGCTCCCACACCCACCCTTTCACAAGCTGCCTGTCAACCAACCAATCAGGATAGCAACCTTGATTTGGAACAACTTCCTGCCACCGCCCAACCTGCCCCCCCCTCAGCCAATCAGGCTTCAGCTCCCGCCGCCCTGCGCCCCAAACGCAGAATAATCACTGCCCAAATTCTTCAGGAAATTGTTGCACTCAACCTACAGGGTCTGTCCTGGGATCAGATAGCCAGCCAATTACAATTCACCCAGGCTACTGTCATGCGAGAATCCAACAACCTGATGAATAAGGGAAATCTGATTGGGACAGCCAAGAAGCCAAAGAAGGCCACAGAGTCCCAGATCAATGAGGCATACCCAATAATGCTTGACCTTCTCCAGCGGGACCCCAAGCTTCCCTTGACCCAGGTCTGAAAGCAACTTGTGCACCATGACATTTGGGTGTCTGAGCGCATGGTGCAGCTCTGGATGCACAGAAAGGTGGCTTTAATTAGGGTTCTTACAAATTTTGCTGGCAACCAATGGGATGGCGCTGAGGATTCCTCATATGGCACTGCAATCAAATCAACCCTGGTCAGATGCTTGACAAGTCTAACAGATGACATCATGTTTGTCTTGTACTACAAGTTATCAATTGCATTTGACAATTTTGGTGAGCAAGGAAAAGCCGCCATCAAGAATGGAAGGAAGAAGGTCAAGAAGGGGACATTCATTGGTGAATTTCTGGCTGTTTCAGCCAAGAATTTTGTCTACTATTAGACAAACCCTGATTTCATCAATGGTACTCATACGGCCACATCCTCAGTGGATTGCTCAACTCCTGGGATGGCTCAAATTCCAAATACCGGGTTTTCTTGAGCCACCAGATGAAGGGAAGCTGCACTTTCCTTGAGGCCATCCAGAGACGCAGGCACCAGGCCTCTGTGTACCCAGCTGGTCACACAGATATCCATCTGGAAGATGTTGTGTTTTTTAATATTAGAGATACACTCCAGGAGCGCCGCCCTCAGGCTTTCAATGACCTCTATCTTGGGGTCCTTGATCACAATTTTCTCTTTGGTCACCAAATGGTGGCTGACTTGTTTGCACAAATGGTTTTCCATGTGAAAATGGGCAACCAATCACGCAAGAATAAGCGCCTCCCACTCCGTGCCACAGCCACTTACCAGCCCATCCAGCCAATGACTGATGAGGAGTAGAATGAGTGGTATATGGCAGCCATCACGTGCAATCCTCCTGCCTTCACCCCTGCCACCAACACCCCCCACCTGCAAACCCAACCCATCCAATCCCAGACCCCCCAGGCCAGCACTGCCTCTATGTCTTCCTTCCCGCGCCATTCTGCCTACTAGGCATCACTCTTCCCCGCCTCAATAAACCCCTGTCACCAAACATTTTCTATTTATAATATCATTTTTTGAATTTCAATTGTTCATGTTCTCTTTGTTTATAGTTGGCCATATTCTTTATGTTCAGATTATTTCTATAAAATCATATATTTACTATGTTGTGTATCTAGATCCTAAAAACAGTTATTTTTAGCACCCAAACACATCCCCTTGTGAAAATATTAACAACAATTTGGTGATCAACTGAATTTAAATTAGAAAATTATAGGTTAACTGTATTTAGATAAAGTTGTTACTGATCCAAATTTAAAACCTTAATAATAAACTTTAAGCCAATCAGGAGCCGAGTGATAAAGTGATTGTTGTGACATAAAGGGTCATTCAGTAATTCTTTGGTGCATGTGCGCCAATTAATATGATTGGCTGGATGTTTTTCCATTGTACACCATTGCCGCTGTGGCAAGTTGTTGATGGACTAGTTTCCAATCAGCTGCTGGGTTAGCACTAGTTCATCAACAACTTGCCACAGCGGCAATGGCGTACAATGGCAAAACATCCAGCCAATCATATTAATTAGCGCACATGCATCAAATAATTATTGAATGACCCTTTATGTCACAACAATCACTTTATCACTTGGCTCCTGATTGGCTTAAAGTTTATCATTAAGGTTTTGAATTTGGATCAGTAACAACTTTATCTAAAAACAGTTAACACTATAATTTTCTAATTCAAATTTAGCTGATCACCAAATTGTTGTTAATATTTTCACAAGGGGCTATGTCAAGCGCCAAAAATAATATGATAATCAAGGAAACAATACCAACACAAAGCAAACAACACATATTGAGATGAGTGTAAAACATATACAAAATGGGTAAAAAGATGGGATAATGTATTAGATGGGAAAACAAAAAGGAATAAACAAAGAGGCAACAGTATCAAAATAATGCAGAATTTATTGGGGCAAAAGCTATAAAAACATATGGAAAGGTTAGTAAAAAATCAATAAGAGAATTGGAGAAGCTGCTAAAGTCCCTTGACTTGGTGATTGCCAAAATAAAAGACATTGACCGCAAGGTCAAAGCCAAAGTGAAGTCTGCCGTCCTCACTGGGGACAAAATTGACAAGGTGTCTGCAAAGGCACTAATGTCAAACAATGCCAGACACCCCAGAGAAGACAATCAAGTGCTTACTAAATAATCAAAAAACTGTGGTTGAGGGCCTCCAGTTCAAGGCATACAATCTTTCTGCGCCGTCTGTCTGGGTTGATGACCCGGAGATGTATGAACATCTCAAACCTGCCAAGTGTGCCAGGGCAGAGGATACCAAATTGCTCACACAACTGCTTGCGCCAAGAATGGCAAAGCTGGCTGAAGCCGCTGGCAAGGAAGAAACCCAAGAAGGTAACCTAAAAAATTATAATTAAATAAAAATTCTTAAATACTTATCTTTTTTTTAGAAGATGTTGATGGTGAACTCCTCTGGGTCCTGGTTCCTTATGTCCCTGCCACATTCTACGTCAACTATGCCACTCATGTAGCCAAGCAGCTTTTCCTGTCCCCCTGTCTTGCAGAAGCTTGAAGACTGTATCCACGAGTCTTTTCCAATGTTGCAGGAGGCATTGGCTGGGCTTACGCATGCCAAGGGGGCATCCAAGTGGGAAGTTACTGCCTACAAGGATGCCCAACTGGTCTGCCTGGACCCAGTATCCCTCAATAGAGTTTACACAGTAAACTCCATTGAGCTTGTTTGGGACGTCTTGGTGACACTCTCATTCAAGAATGTACCGGAGATGGGCCAGGCTCATGTGGCTGCTTGCTTCTGCTTCCTAGTTGAGCATACCATCTCTTACCTGTTGGAGAACTTTGGGTGTGTGGTGTCAAAATTGGCTGTTGCAGATGCAACAGCTGTAAAGAAGACAAAAGTCCTCCTGGCAGACTTTGGGCTGGCCTGGAATGCCAACAAGACAGGAGGCCCTGCAGCTATGGAGCTGACCTTTGCCAAAACCAAGCACAAGAAGATTAGCGCTGTATACAACAAATTGTGTGAGTTTACAGAAGCCTTTTCTGGGCAAAGGATTCACCTCGTTGTTTACCTTGGGTATCTTTTCTTCTTCAGGATGAGCGCCAGTGTAGAGGACCTAGACAGGGTCCTTCTTGGGGTTGACAAGGCCAGGCTCTCACTGGACAGGAAGAAGGTCCCCCCTGGGTATGACTTGGTGGATCACATCATCCAGGACGCCCTGGTCCTGGCAGGCATCTTTGGGTTTACAGCCCCGCCAGAAAAGCTGCTCCTCTATTCCCACCTCACCATCCTTCCTTTTACCAGCAGGCACAAATACTTTAATAAGGGTGTATCCACCGTCCACAGTGTGGCGGTGGAGGTTGTGTGCCACCTCCATTGTGGTGTGGGTACATACCGCTGAACCCATTATAGGTGCACTTAATTTTATCTCTATATCAATAAATATATTTATACTCTACTATATTTCCTATATTATAAATAATTTTTCAAATAATATTTTAGCAAACAAGAGTTGCAAAATATATTGCGGAAATGGTTTTCATAAAAGTATAAAATAATACAGTAATAAAATAAATTTCAACCTTACAATTTACGTTTAATTTTTATAGGACTATTTTATATTTTTTGACAAAAGTGATATAAATATATTTGCGTACTCCAGTATCAAGCGTTTGGGATAACCTCAGATGACATATTAAATAATATATAATAAAATAAATAAATTACTTACATCTATTGATGGATCTTCTGAATGTGATTGCAGGTGTGGAAACATCTAAATGTAAAATGATAATCAATAAATCTTGAATAGTAAATTAGAGAATATAAAAAAGTTGGACACACTAAGCCTTTAATTGATTGGCTGTTTGACTAGGCACACGGGGATGAACAAATCAGCGTGGCCATAGAATTTGGCCACGGTCTCAGCTGGGAGGGTATGGATCCTGGCCTGCAGCAAATCAAACAGGTCCTTGATCCCTGTTGGGGTTCCTTGCTTGACAACTCACTTGAGCCACCCAAAGTCTTCCTCAATGGGATTTAGGAAGGGCAAATAGGCAGGGAGAAAGAGAAGGCGCAAATTTGCTGTGGCCAATTGCTGGGGGCCCACTGCAATGCTGGTGTCAATAATTGGGAATTCTTTGAGAATATTGGCCACCTTGTGGAGACCAACATTATCCAGCACAATAACATTGGTGGATCCTGGGCTTGTGCGCCTCAGGTGCTTCTGGACCAATTGGAGGAATGCTAGAAAGGTACAGCTGTTGTGAGAACCCAATATCATTTGATACAGCTCAACCCCCTTTGGACCGAGGAGAGCCACCATCAAATAGGCTGTGGCGTGGACTGCAGCACACTGAGATATCCTGTCATTTGAGCCTTTGGGGACATACCCATTGTGCATTGACAAGTCAAATGCTGATTTGTTGATATAATAGAATTTCACTGTCCCCTTGGCTTTGAGGGCAGTGTACGCCTCAGCGTAATTTTTCCGGGTCTTGATATTGGCTGGGCTGTTTCTGTTGTAGGAAGATACCCCAAGCTTTTTCCAGAAAAAGTGCATCCCCTTGAGCAGATGGTAGTAAAAGGAAATTGAGGCCTCAACCCCAAAAGCAGACTTGACCATGGCCTGTATATTTGCCAGTTCAAGATGGCAATCTCAGGTTATCCACTGGAGGATTGCCTATTTGTGCTCCTTGGTAAGCATGGTAGAAACACACAAGGATTTATCCATGGCAAGGACTCAGCCAGTATCAATGAACTTGTTGAAGGTCTTTGAGGCATACTTGGGATCCACCCCAACAAGAGCCGCAGCCGCCTTCTAATCACCAGATTCCTGCATGAGCCAGAGAAGGATGATGCGCTTAATGTCAGGAATGTGCTTGTGAGCAGGCTTTTTAGCGGTGGGGATTGGCTTGTTGGCGTTGGGAACAACACAGGGCATGGGCACCTTGGTGTAAAACGCAGCAACTTTCTTTAGCACTAACTGTTCCTCGTCGGTTTGGTAGTACTCGGGCTCCTTGTCCTCCTCCTGATTGCCATCACTGATGTAGGGCTTGTAGCTAGTATCAAGTACAGGCTTCACCTTCTCCAGCATGGCTGACGGGACCAATTCTTGCCAGTACATAATGTCAAACACATACAAAGTAAGTTCTACCTCCTTGTTTCTAACTGTTTTGGTAGTGGTAACCTTGGTGGGCTTCCGGGTCAGCTTGGGGACCCAAGGGTTTATGCTCTGTACCCTAGCAGCTTGTGCTCCTTGAACCAGCTGTGTCAGTGAAGCGTCACTATGGAACTCTCCTCTCCCCCCTCCCTCCTGAGTAGGCACTTGGGTTGCACTAACTTTGTTCTTTGACCCGCGGGGGCAACTGCAACTGCAGCGCACAACAGGTGCAATGGTAGTCTGTTGCTGTGTTCCTTTCATTTTGAGAATTTAATAAAATATCAAATAAATTTCAATTATTTTATTGCCTATTTTTAATTTTTGCTTTTATATGAATATGGTTATTCAATTAAAGGTTTTCCCATCCAATATCCCAATTATAGATTTTTTATTTCTTAGTTGGTTGTTTTTGGTTTTACCACACCCATTTTAGAATACCCAAAATAATTTCCACCCATTTTCCCATATTTTATGTCAAATTAAGCACCCAACACAATATTTTTAAAAAAATTGTTTCAGATCTTGTGTCTTATTTTAGATACCTTGGTATCATTCTTGATTACAACCCATTGCACAAACTGATTGAGTGATTTTGTTGACATAGTGAGTTGCTATTGTATCTCATTTTTGGATTAAGTTTTGACACACCACGCTTGGGTGTATTTGTCACCAATTTACATAGTAAACACATGTACACCAAAAGTCAACTCACACCATTTTGTTTGTGAATCCATTTATTTTGGATTATATTTTGAATGATTTTGCTTTGTGTGTGAGTACTTTGTTGCTGTGTTGACCCATTTTGCCCATTAATACCAATAAACCCTGTTAACAGAGTGTATATTTTAACCTGAGAGTTGGATTTTGTTTAAATCTGAAATCATTTTGTTTAAATCTGAAGTATTTTTGCTTGTTGCCATAGCTTTTAAAACTACTGTAATTTGTTAACCCATTACAT
Organism: Entomophthora muscae; assembly: GCA_014839935.2. Lineage (NCBI taxonomy): Eukaryota > Fungi > Entomophthoromycota > Entomophthoromycetes > Entomophthorales > Entomophthoraceae > Entomophthora > Entomophthora muscae. Next base: position 113,122 of record QTSX02004489.1, on the reverse strand, counting down.
TATTATTACCTCGCAAAATCCAACTAAAAATTTTACAGAATTATTACCAATAGGTAAATATAAAGGCTGTAAAATGCACTAATTTTCAATATTTGTACTAAGTGTTAATGGCTCTCTAATATAAACACAATCTGTTTTAATAAAATATACTGGAAAAGGCCAAGTTTACAATGGATTTTATTAAACAAATGCATTGAGTTAGCACATAATATCAAAATATTAAGAGTTGACGTCTAATTGCAATATTTTCATGCAATATTTATGTTTATTGTCTTTAATTTATTAATGATGATGAAAAATATGTCTGCGTTGAAGATAGTACTATAAAAACCAGTTTTTTGATGGAATTCAAACAAAATGTCAACAATCTATAACTTGATCAACAAATTAGAAGCACACCTGCAAAAGGTTGTTGAAATAGAAAGAAATATCAGGGAAATAGTGACAGGAAAGCTGGGTAACAAGGGTCAGCCACTAATCCAGTCAAAAGAAGAAGCTCTGGATAAATTGGGAAATATTATAGATGAAAAGAACAAAGAAGCATTACTTAATCTACAGGGAACAATTTTATCAAGTCTTGAATTCAAAAATGTGGCCTACAATTTGTGGGAGTTCTGGCAGGGGGCCAAAGAAAACAATAGGATTAAACTAATTGAAGGAACTGAAATTCAAAAGTAAATTAACACCAACAAAGAGGAAAACAATCAAATGGAAACAGACAAAAATGAAACACAATCAAGAAGCAGAAGCGCTTCAAGAAATACAGAAACTTTATCAAATAAAAACCAAGAAGAAACACAAGTTGCAAGAAAGATAAGAAAAATTCAGCCTAGAAAAATTAATGAAGAGCATCCAATGCTCATGAAGTTTGCCAAAGCAACACCTGTGGCTGAGGGGGCCACAGGGGAAACAATTAGTGAGTCTTTTTATGTCTTACTTATATTTATTTCAGTCATCACAAGGAATGGGGATGAGGTTGCAGAAGTGGCAGCTTATACACTGAGTTGGTTTTACGGGGGTTACCAGTCACTGGTGGCCCCTGTAAAACAAATAAATAAAATAATTCAACAGAATATGGATAATTTTTTAAATGTGAAGCTCAATATAGGGAATATTCACCACCCGCAGGGTGCTTGTCATGGATAAGGGAAGCATATGAACTAGGATCAAATATCAAAATCAAAGAAATGAATGAAATTTGCGGTGATATTAAACTGAACTTTGATGAACACATATATGAAAGCATTCAAAGATTCCCCTTCACAAATATCAACAAATATGAAAAGAATTTAATAAAAACCAACTTTCAAATAGGAAATGAAGTATTTAAGGCACTATCAAATAAAGTTGGGGATGCAGTCCTTGTGAATAATTTTAAACCTTTATTAATATCTTTTGCTGAGGCCTGGGGGGGTGATTCAAGTTGGGCGCCCCCCAAAACCCTCTTTAAGTTCAATCAAACATCCTATATTAATAGGTTAGTTCAAACTTTCAAAAAATTATGCATGTTCTCAGAAAAGTATACCTTGCAGAGAATCCATGTTGCAGTATACCTTGGAATCCTCCTACATTGCATATTAAAAACCAATGTCAAAAAGTTGAAAGATGTACCTAGCAAATTGATATATGCCGTGTAGCCCTCAACTGCCAGAAGACACCACAAGGATATAGGACAGTTGAGCACGTCCTGTATGACTCATTTGCATTGGCAACACTATATGGGTACTACATGCCCCCCAAAAAAAAAACTACTAGTCAATTCACTCACCCACCTGCCTTTTATCAAACAATCAACAACCACCGGGGTACAGGGTGCCACTCCTCTAGCAATTGCATCCAGGGTTGTCCACCACGTACAGAAGAGTATGTGGATTCAATTAGATGCAATAGCTGAAATTTTAATTTTGGGGTATAATTCCCCAGAATAATCACATTCCCTTTGCAATTAGCTTACCCCAATAAATATTTTCCCCTTGCAAATTGAATTTTTTTACTTTTTATATTTTAATACTAAATTTTTTAATATTAAAATATGTAATATTAAAATTTTACTATAAAAATTTATAATATTACATATTTAAATATTAAAAAATTTAGTATCTAAAAGTTAATATTAAAATTTTAATAATAAATATTACAATATTAAAATTTTTAATATCAAATATTTTAATATTGAATAAATCATGATTTAATAAAATTGTTATATTTTGATTATTCAAACTTTAATATTTAGCTTTTAAGATTTACAAATTATAATTTTACTTTTAATATTTTAATTTTATTTTAAATTTTAGTATTTAAATTATAATATTAATATATTTAAATATATTACAAGACATTAGTTAAAGTTGCAACCACGTCAAATATTAAAAATAAGCTAAAAATGTTTTTATTTACTAGCTTGTCGAGTACAGGTTTATTTATCACATAGATAAACATTAAGAAATGAATTTATCTGTATCATGCAGCCTGCTCCACTATTGTTCTAAACAAATGATTATTTAGAACTCAAATTACCTTTCCCTTGTAATGTGATTTGATAACCATATTTGATATACTTGACCCGTGTCCTAAGTACTAATTAGTAAGTGATACATAAAAATCATTGGCTTCCGTGTTGTGTGGCTATAGTGGCACTGAAATAACAAGGATCAGATGATGACATTCAAGGTCCAATTTGTGGCTTAAAAAAGCCAAAGTACCATCAATGATTCACAATTATTTAAATAAACTAATTTATTTCTATCTTTTTTTAATTTATTCATTTGTTAGCGCAAAAGCCAATAATAATATTCAGTGCATTATAATAAAAATATTTATCCTCATACCTAATATAATTAATTTTACTTCTCTTTCTATGTATTCTTATATGTCTATAATACATTCAAACGTCACATTATTATATATAAATAATAATTATTGAGTCATAATAAAAACAAACTAAATAAAATTAAAACTAAATAAAACCCAGAGCACCCTTTTTATCTGATTGGCTTGGAGGCCAGGGCTTTTGGGAGAAAGGATTCTGAGTGCTCATAGAAAGCTGCCACCACATTGGGTGGCATTGCAAATTGGCTGATCTCAAGAATGTTGAAGAGATCCTCTGTGTCCTGAGGGAGGCCTTGTTTCACCTTATTCTTGATCCAACCAAACACCTCCTCAATTGGATTCAGAAATGGAGAATAAGTGTCAGGGCCCAGAGTGCCCTGGAAAGTCAGCTGGCCTCCTTCAAGGTGATTAAACATGCAGCTTGGAAACTCCCACAAAGCACTTTCCAGGGCAAAATACCCCCCCTTTTGACTAGCAAATGGCCCAGGATTTGAGAGGCACACAATCCTCAAATCCCTGGCATCAAGCCTGTTATCAAATTTGGGCCACCTACCTATCAGGAAATGGCACATTGGGAGCGCAATTGTTCAATTGCGCAATCAGAAAATTGATTCATTGCAGGAGCTAAAAATAACTGTAGCAACTTGCCATGCTGCAAAATTCAAAAGGTTCATGTTATATCAGCCAATGAGATCTCACCCTCTGGGCCAAGCACACAAATTCTGGTTAAAATTTCAAATCCAACTCCAAATGATGCCATCAGTTCTCTGGTGGCACAAAAGGCCATATAATCATCAGTAAGTATAAGTGGTGAGGGGGAGAAGCCCTCCTCACTGTTGACATCTTAATAAAGCAAGTTTATGCCTAGAAATTATTATCTTATTGCAGGAATTGTCTATTTTTGCTCAAATTTAATTATTCTCTTTGCATCTATTTGTGAATCCACTACTTAATACAAGCTTGCATACCCATATCCTCCCAGCCATACTCCTGTTGTCCTTGCCAAACCTCCTGGTGCCCTTGACCTGGAGTATTTCCATCCCCATCACCCGGATCTACCACCAGTAATGAAGGATATACCAACTGCCCCTCCTCTCCCTGACGCGCCTCCCACCCAGGACTTCAGCAAGCTAGGGTTTGACTACATAACAGTATTGGAGCTGGCCAACCAAGTCATGCCTCATACTGGGAGTTGGCACCCCCTAGCCACTGCTCTAAACTACCTGGTCCACATAGTGCCTATTGTGTACATGATCTTTCAGGACCAGCCTGCCTCCCCTGTGGGAGTCCAGTATGGGCTGTGACAGTATGTCAACCATATCTAAACTAGTAACACTGGGCCCCTATTCTTCTTTGATTATAGGGGCATCTTGTATGCTTTTATTTATAACCTCAGCTTACTACCTAAGACAGTATTTGACCAAGAAACAAGAAACAAACAAATTTCAAGAAGAAATTGTTGCCAAGCCATCCCAAGTCCAGACTGTGATCATCTCCACCTCCAACCAGAATACTGCTGCCCTCACAACCTTTCCTGACCTGCCAAAATTGGACTTGGCTGGTTTCAGAAAAGGCATGCTCATGATAAACGCCTTGTTCTGTGCCCACCCCAAGAGCTTCAGAGACAACACCCAGAAGGTTATGATGGTTGCCGCCCAACTGAAGGATGATGCCAGAGAAACCTTCTTGACCTGCCTTGAGGAAGACCCAGACCTCATACTTTCCTATGACCAATTCCTGGAGAGAATGAACTCTGTAACTACCCCTGCTGGGGCCAAGACCCAAGCCTACATGGGGCTCATCTGCCTGACCCAGGGAAGAGACAACCTGGAGACCTATATACAACAATTCCTATGCCTGGCGGATGCAGCCAAGATTCCTGACAACATATCAGGCTTGCATTTCAGAAATGGTCTGAACCCACACCATGCCAGCCTAATGAGACACCACCAATGTGACCTTCCCAAAGACAAGCTCCTGACTATTGCCAGAGGCATGGACTTCAGCCAACTACAAGGGTACCACACTGGCCAACCCCAGAACAACCAAACCCCTGGTAAAAGTAGGCCCCATTTGAACATGACCCCTGAGGAGTACCAACGCCACATCAGAAGTGGGCTATGCTTTTATTGCCACCAGAGTGGCCATTTATCCAAGGACTGCACTAGCCGCTCCAATGGAACCCAAGGAGCAACTATCTCAGCAATAAATAATGCTTCACAATCTTATCCTATCATTGGCACTACTTTATGTTACCATGACCATGAGATGAACACTGTAGCCCTCCTAGACAGCAGGGCAACCTTCAACTACATGGAACATAGTCTAGCTGAGAAACTGAGTGTACTAATCCAGGTAAACTCCCAACTGATAACCGTGGGTAACAAGAAAACAGAACTGACCCATGAATGCAAAGAGTCTATCTCCTTGAAGTTAAATAGAAAACTCCTTCCCACCAGATCCTAGGTCATGGAGAAGCTTCCCAAACCTGTAGTGATAGGTTTTGAATGGTGGGTTGACCACCAGCTGAACTTGGACTATAAAAACTATCAGGTGACTGTCACTAATAAGAGCCAAACCTTAGAGGTCTCCTGCCTGAACCCTCAGCAGACCCCTGAGCTAAACAACATCACCATGGAATCCTGCAAAGCTGAGATCCCAAAATGTTTGAAGCCTTGGGAGTCTGTCTTCTCCAAAAAGAAGCCACCGCCTTGCCAAAACACAGTCAGTTTGACCACACTATTGACCTCCTCCCTGGAACCCAACCTAAGCATGGACTCATCTATAGTTGTAACATGAAGGAACAAGCCGCCTTAAGAGAGCACTTGGACAAGATGTTGAAGAAGGGATGTATACGCGTCTCCAAATCTCCTTGTTTGTCCCCTCTATTGTTTATTAAAAAGAAGGATGGCCACTTACGTCCTTGTGTCAATTACCAGGACCTAAACAGCATCATAGTGAAGAACAGATACCCCGTACCCAATTCCAAAGACCTCTCAGACCAGCTTTCAGGAGCCAACATTTTCTCAAAGATTGATTTGAGGGACGCCTTTAACCAGATCCAGATCAGGCCTGGCAACAAATAGAAAACTGCCTTCAAGACTAGGCAAGGTCTTTTTGAATACTTGGTTATGCTGTTTGGGCTGTGCAACGCACCCAGTACCTTCCAAACTATGGTGGACGTGGTCTTGGGAGGACTCAAGGACCAGTGTTGTGTAGCCTACTTAGATGACATCCTCATTTACAGTTGCACACCTGAGGAACATGTTAAACACCTTCAAGCTGTCCTACAACGCTTCAAGGAACACAGACTCTTTGTTAAGCTCCAGAAATGTGAGTTTTTCCAAGAAGAAGTAGAGTTCCTGGGGTACAATGTACTGAAAGGAGGTTTTGCAATGACGCCTGATAAAATAGAGGCCGTGACATCATGGCCTGAACCTAAGAACCGCAAGGAGGTCAGAAGTTTCCTGGGCCTGGCAAACTTCTGCCAGGAATTTGTCCAAAATTTTTCTTCAATATGCTTGCCCTTGACCTGCCTCACCTCTGAGAAACACCCTTTTGTGTGGGATGATACCGCCAAGTCAGCCTTTGAGTTGCTAAAGAACGCCTTTGTTTCTGCCCCCATCTTGGCAATGCCGGTTTACAATAAGCCCTTTGTTGTGGAAACAGATGCCTCTGACTTTGCATTGGGTGGGTGTTGCTTCAGGAGGGGCATGATGGTAAGCTGCACCCTATAGCTTACTACTCAAGGAAGTTCACTCCTCCTGAGTTGAACTATCCCATCTACAATAAAGAGATGCTTGCTATCATCCAGTCCTTGAAACATTGGAGAAGATACTTGTGTGACGCCAATCACCCTGTGAGAATCATGACTGATCACAAGAACCTGACATACTTCTTCAAACCACGATAACTAAATCAGCAACAAGCTAGATGGGCCTTATTCCTAGAAGATTACAACTTATCAATCAGTTACAAGCCTGGCAAGATCAATATTGTACCAGATGCCTTAAGCCAAAGAGTCAACCTTTTTCCTAGTGCCAAAGAGATTGAAGAATTCAACACTAAATCCTTGCTGTCCCCAAACATGATTGAGCCAATGCTCCTATTCCTGGGGCTAGCCAGTAGAAGAGAAGAAATCCAACTAGCTCAGACCGTAGACCAGCACTGCATCTCCATCATGGAAGACATAAATAAAGATATCAACAGTCAATACTACCAAAATGGTTACTCCCTACATGGAAACACCCTGTAGCTACATGGACGCACCTATGTACCAGAAGGCCCAATGCGCTTAGAGATACTGAAGGAATATCACAACTCCCCCATGTCAGGACACCCTGGACGTACAAAGACTCTCAAAGGAATTCAGAGAACCTACATGTGGCCCAGGATGAATCCAGAGATCGAAGGATACCTCAGTGGTTGTAAGACATGCAGATGTACCAAACCTAAGCAAGGAAAGCCAGAAGGATTACTACAACCCCTTCAGATTGCAGAAGGCCCTTGGAAGTCATTTTCCATGGACTACATTGTGGAGCTACCAAATTCAAAAGGATTCAACACCATCCTTGTAATTTTCAATTGCTTCACCAAGATGGCTCACTTCATTCCAACAACAATCAAAGTAACTGCAAAGGAAACCGCCACTCTATTCCGTAACCAAGTATTCATGAACCATGGACTTCCACAAGAAGTGGTCTTGGACAGAGGCCCACAATTCACCTCTAAGTTTTGGGCCCAAATTCTAAAGGACTTGGGAATAAAAAGATTGTTGTCTACTGCATACCACCCCCAGAGCAACAGACAGACCAAGAGAGTGAACCAGGTCCTTGAACAGTACTTACAATGCTACGTTAACTCAGAACAGAACAATTGGGTAACCCACTTACCAATGGCTCAGTTTGCGTACAACAATCAAGACCACAGCTCCACTGGTATTTCCCCCTTCAAAGCCAACTACGGATTCAACCCCACATGGGATGCCCCCCACAGAGGAAGCCAACAATCCTGAAGGACAATACTGGGTTAGCAATATCCACACGTGCTAAGAAGAATGCGCCAAGAACCTGAGAAGAGCAGTACAAGTATACAAGGATTTTGCTGACAAGAAATGAAGCCCTGGCCCCCCAATTGAAGTAGGAGACCTTGTGCATCTCAGCGCTAAGAACATCAAGACCACTGCCCTTTGCGCTAGCTTGAGCCCCCGTCAAACAGGTCCTTACAAAGTCTTACAACTCATTGGCATCATAGCATACCAACTAGAACTCCCCCCTGGATGGAAGATTCATGATGTATTCCACCGCTCCCTGTTATCAAAAAAGAAAGGACCCTCTCTCCTGCACCAGATAGTGAGAACAGCTCCCCCACCCATCAAAATAGGAAGCTTCATGGAACACAAGGTCAAAGCCATCCTGGGACACAAACTCCAATACCAAAAACCTCACTTCCTGGTCAAATGGAAAGGATACCCCCATGAAGAGAATACTTGGGAACCTGAGTCCAACCTGGAGAATGCTGCCATCCTACTAAAGGAATATAAGTCTTGGAGTAAAGAGTTGTGCTCTGCAAGCTTGACTATGGTATGGGATGATGTCAGGGCCCAGAGTGCCCTGGACAGTCAGCTGGCCTCCTTAGAGGTGATTAAACATGCAGCTTGGAAACCCCCACAAAGCACTTTCCAGGGCAAAATACCCACCCTTTTGACTAGCAAATGGCCCAGGATTTGAGAGGCACACAATCCTTGAATCCCTGGCATTGAGCCTGTTATTGAATTTGGGCCACCTATCTATTGGGAAATGGCACATTGGGAGCGCAATCAGATAATTGATTCATTGAAGGAGCTAAAAATAACTGTAGCAACTTGCCATGCTGCAAAATTCAAAAGGTTCATGTTATATCAGCCAATGAGATCTCACCCTCTGGGCCAAGCACACAAATTCTGGTTAAAATTTCAAATCCAACTCCAAATGATGCCATCAGTTCTCTGGTGGCACAAAAGGCCATAGAATCATCAGTAAGTATAAGTGGTGAGGGGGAGAAGCCCTCCTCACTGTTGACATCTTAATAAAGCAAGTTTATGCCTAGAAATTATTATCTTATTGCAGGAATTGTCTATTTTTGCTCAAATTTAATTATTCTCTTTGCATCTATTTGTGAATCCACTACTTAATACAAGCTTGCATACCCATATCCTCCCGGCCATACTCCTGTTGTCCTTGCCAAACCGCCCTGCGCCCTTGACCTGGAGTATTCCCATCCCCATCACCTGGATCTACCACCAGTAATGAAGGATCTACCAACTTCCCCTTCTCTCCCTGACGCGCCTCCCACCCAGGACTTCAGCAAGCTGGGGTTTGACTACATAACAGTATTGGGGCTGGCCAATCAAGCCGTGCCCCATACTGGGAGTTGGCACCCCCTAGCCACTGCTCTAAACTACCTGGTCTGCATAGCGCCTATTGTGTACATGGCCTTTCAGGCCCGGCCTGCCTCCCCTGTGGGACTCCAGCCAGACTCCAGTATGGGCCATGACAATAAGGCAGAAGGAAGAGGAGTCTCATTGGGTAGTCTTCAAGGCAGTGGCTGGCAGAATGACTGTTTTTGTTGATAGGGGATTCAAACACACCCAGATCCACTTTGTGGAGCCCAACATTATCAAGCACAATAACGTTGGTTGTGCCACTGTAATTTATCCAAAGGTACTCCTTGACAGCTCAGAGAAAATTGAGAAAGGTCCTGCTGTTATGGGAGCCTTTAATCATCTGATACTGGTCCAACCCGCAAGAACCAAGAAGCGCAACCATGGAATAGGTCTGGGAATAGACAGCTGCAAAATGGGCTACGCCGTCCTTGGACCCCTTCTTGACCCACCCATGCCTAGACCTGAGTGAGGAAGAAAATGACAATTTGTTGATGTAGAAGAACTGCACATTCCCAGTCTCTTTTAGTACCAGATATGTCTTGGCATAAATGCGTCAATCCTTGATAGTCTTTTCACTGTTCCTATTGTACGGATAAACTCTGAGCACCTTCCACAAGAAGCCCAAATCAACCATTGCTTTGTAAACAAGGGTTTTAGAAACAGAAATCCTGAACTCTGTGACAAGCATTGATTGGACAGCAAGTGTGTCCAGGTGGCAATCCTTGGCTACCCACTGCTTGATTGCATCAATATGAATGGGCTGAAGGAGTTTGGGCTGCCACTTATCCTTGGTGGATTCAGAAATTTGCCCGGTGTTGTCATACTTGGTGTTGATGTCAGCAATGTATCTGGCCGTGACACCAAATTGGGACACAATATCCCAAACTGCCATTCTCCCATTCAAGTAGTTGAGAAGAGCTTCACACTCACTATCTGTCAACCAACGCCGGCCCTTGGCAGGTATTACAGCATCCTGGCTACCAGGCTCAACACAGGGGATGAGGACCTTTGTGTAGAAGGTGGGATCACACTTGGTTGCGCTGGCGCCGTCAATGGTGCTAGAGTGAAATGGTAAGCTGTGTGATTCAAGGAAATACAATGAGGATATAATAAACAAATTGTGAGTTGCTTGACAAGCAGGAGGCCAAATTGGGAGGACAGGTTCAACATCTTGGATCCAATGGTGGTGTAGCAGAAGATTGAGGTTAAAATTGTCAACAAGCAAATGACTTGTAAAGGAAAATTTGAGAAAGATTTGGAAGGCATTGGCATGTAAAGAGCGGGCCAAGTCGCGGCCATGGAGTTGACAGCAACCTTGACGGCCACAAAGGCTAGTCTTTTGAGACAGGGGCAAACAGCCCCAGATAGGCCATCATTTTGGGATAAACTTTATTTTATTTCTGAGGAAAATTAAGCTATCTAGAAACAAGTTTCTAGAGAGGGAATGGGAAAGTCTTAAGGGAGTTTAGGATGGGACAGGAGGGGATTCCGCGGCTTCTGATTGGCTGGCAAGAATATTTTCAGCAGTTGGTGGTCCTACGTTGGAATTCAAGTCAATGGCATCATAATTTGAAAAATTCCGGCGCCTAGCAGGTCGAGCGCTGCCATCCCCAAATAGTGTATAACGCGTAATTTTCTTGTCATAATTATTTGGGGAAAAATATGACAGGTCCAGATTTTTGAGGGCTATTTGGGCAACCCCAGGTTTGACCCATTTTTTGTCTATGACAGCATTTAAGTTGTCAATTTCTTTTAGGGGTTTGGCTGCAGTTCTTTGCTGATTTTGGGTTTTACAAGGGCGCACTATTCCTTCAATTTGATTTTCTACTGTAACAAATGGTGGCATAAGACACAGGCACAGGTGGCTCCTCAGTTGTGACCAATAGCTGATAGGAGGTATCAAAAACGCGGGGGCAGGAAGTAGCAACTCTTGGGTCAAGAGTGCGGGCCAGGTGACAACTGGGTAAACGGTGGAGGTGTAAGTAACCTCAGTGTTCCTGGTGACCCTGGTGTAGGAGATTTTGGTAGCAGCCTTGAGAGTGGCTTCTGTCTTGGATTCAGGCTGGTTGATTGGGCTTGTGATGTGGGAGGTGGTTGGCTGGCGCTGACACCTTGGGAGGCCTGTGTATTGGCATGACTCCTCTTGAGTTGGGTTCTGGGTCTGTTCTTGGACCCTCTGGGACGCCCTCGTGGACAGGCTGCCCCGCGGGCTAGTGCAGGAGCGGGTTGAGAATGCAATTGATGGTCCATAAAAATAAAATAAAAATATATATATATTAGATTAAATATGCATTTATTTGGATTTATTGGTTTAGTTGTGGGCAGTTATTTTCTCTTGAGTTAGCCTTGAATAGTAACAGAATTTCTATATCCATGATTTGAAGTGAATAATATTGTATACTTTCTGGGTTTGGATGATTTTAAAGTTTAATAACTTTTTATGTCTAATTATGGTTATTGAGATTGAATTTTTAGTTTGATTTTAGTTGTGTTGGAGCTTTTTGATTTGGGTTGGTGTTTCCTAGTGTGCTTACTGTACATTAAATTTGGATTCCAGTTCCCACAATTAATATCTGAGTTTACTAGTGGCATTCAAAAGTGATTTGAAATTTGGTTCATGGATCTGACAATCCTGCAATTTCAAAAAACATAGTAAACTTAATGAAAATGGTTGATGAATTTGAACACTTTAAATCTGAGTCCAGTTACTTTATTTTGTTCATTGGATTTATGCAGCTCAACTTAAACTTTGCAAAGTGTCTATGAGTTCCTGCATTTTCAAATATTCAAACAAAAATACAAAGAATTCAATTTAATTAAAAAAGGCCATCCTGCAAAAATGATTCAAAATTTAGACCAAGGATTTGACAATCCCACATTTTTACGTTCAGGTTTGTTGTAACTGTGCTGTTTTAGCAGAGTTACACGGGGAAAATATTTAGAAAATAGATAATAATCTTTATTGAGAGATAATGATTATATAGTTTGTGTGAATCAAGGATAATAGGAACAAGATTGGTGATCACACAGCTGGATGGAAGAAGGTAGTGGCTTGATACTGATAATGAGTCAAGTGCCAAATCAAGGTATCCACTGTGAAGGATCATCATCTGTTCATGTTGTTGGATTTGGTAATTTGAGTTGACTTCCTAGTCTGGCTTTGGGTGACCAGATAATTGGATTGCAGGTCACAAACCTGCTTGGTTGGAACCTTGCTGGCGGGTTAAGCCTGTGGTTTTGACACACCCACACACCCCTGGCCAAAGGTTGGCCTCCTCTGGGGGCAGGTTGTCAGGGAGGTTGTCAGGAGCCCGGGCGCCATATTGAATCAGTTTTTGTTTGGTGGCAGGCAGGACAGTTTCTGTTGTTTTTGTCTTGCTTTGCAGGGTCGTAGGCAATTGTGGTGTAAGGTCTTGTCTTGCTTGCATTTCCCAAGCCCTTGCACAAGGTAATTTTTATTGTTGTTTATTTTTAGAATGATTGCGGGTCCTACTTTCTTGGGTTGTAGTTTGCTTTTGTCAACATTCATGACCCATACTTTGTCCCTGACTTCATGTCTATTGCAGATGGGAACAAAAGTCTTTTGTAAGTGTTCCTTTTCTTTGGCTGCTTGTTTGCTGTTGGCCTCTACTACTTGAGGATCTGAGCGAGGGGGGACTTGACTTGAAATTTCCAGTTTGGATCCTGTCAAAGATTGAATGATATTTGGCTGTGTGACATATATAAGTTCAAACGGGCTTTTTCTGGTGGATCTGTTCACTTGGGTTTGGCACACAAGTAATGCAGTCAGTAGCTGCTTATACCAGTCTTCAGGTCTACCAGCAGTGAGTTTGGCTAGGGCTTGCATGAGGCTACCATTAAGCCTCTCTACGCGTCCATTGGCCTGTGGATGGTACGGTGTTGTGATGGTGTGTTTGACCCCATTTTTGGTGAGGTACACATTGGTGTCTTTGGAGGTCAATTCTTTGCCTCCATTGGTTATCAGGAGTTCTGGCTTTCAAAACCTGCTGATGATTTCCTTGCCAATGAATTGTTGTATGTTGTTGCTAGTGTGTGCCTTCACTGCTTGGGCTACTGGCCACCTTGTTGCAAAATCAATGGCTGTGATGATGTATTTTTTGTCATTGTGCTTTCCTGGCATGGGGCCCACAATTTCAAGAGCCCATACTTTGAACAGTAGTTGGGTTTGAATGGGGAGTACAGACTTAGGTGGGGTTTCTCTTTTGTCAAACTTTTTGCAGACCTTGCACTGTTCTAACACTTCCTGGACATTGCGGTATAAGGTTGGCCACCAGGCTTTATGCTTTAGGAATTTGTATAGATTTTGGCTCTTAGTATGTCCAAGATCTCTGTGATAGCAAAGAATGGTATCAAATTGTTGATGTGTGGGGATGTAGGGAATGGTTGTGCCATCCGACATTTTTCTGTGAAGAGTCCCGTATACGTCAGCAAAGAGGTGTTCATTCTTGATGACTGTTTCTTTGGTGATATTGGTTGTGCCTGCAGGGAACCCTTTGTCTTTTTTACGTAGCACTAGGAGAGGCCAGTCTGGGTCAAGCCCATTCTCTCCCCTAGAAGCGCGGACATACAGACGGGACAGGGCGTCCGCCATGGCAAGCTCGGCCCTGGGCTTATATTGGATGAGCATGTTAAACCTTTCTAATATTTCCATCCACCGTGCTTGGCGGTGTGACAGGTTTGCTTGTGTCTTGAAGTAGATGAGCAACTTGTGATTGGTTAGTGCTGTGAATTCTTCCTGCCATTCCAGGTAACAGCGCCATTTGACTAGGCAGTGTACAATGGCCAGCAGTTCTTTGTTGTGGATTGGGTATTGACACTTGCCATCTTTCAGTTTGCGCAACTTGTAGGATACGGGCAGAAAAGTCACCATCACTATTCTTGATTTGTAGTACTCCCCCAATGGATGCATCTGAGGCGTCAGTTTCCATCTGGTATTCTCTGTCTTGTTTGGGGTATTGTAAGATGGGTGCTGCTGTGAGCTTTTCTTTGAGACGTCTAAAACAGAGGTCATGTTGGGGGGTCCATACAAGCTTGGACTTGGCTCCTGTTATGGCAGACAAGGGGGCAGTCAAGACACCACAGTTGGGTATGAAGCGTTGTACATAGGCCACCATTCCCAAGAAGGTGCAGAGTTCTGATTTGTCCTTGGGAGGTGGCATCTTGCAGATGGCTTGTATCTTTTGACTGTTGGGTTTGATGCTGTCTTTTGAGACTATGTGTCCCAAGAAGGGTAGTTGCTCTCGGAAGAACTGGCATTTGGAGGGCTTGGCCAACAGTTTGTGTTGTGCCAGGGTCACAAAGACTTCCTCCAGGTCTTTGTGGTGCTGTTCCACCAAGGGGCTGTAGACAATAATATTGTCCAGGTACACTAGGGCATGTTTGCCTATGTGTGGCGCAAACACTTTGTTCATGAAGGTTACAAAGGTGGACGGGGCATTGGTCATGCTAAAGTTGAGTACCACGCATTTGTAGGAACTGTACTTGGTGCAGAAGGCTGTCTTGGGGATGTCTTCCTCCTTGATTTGAATCTGATTGTAGCCTGCAGTTAGATCAATCTTGGAGAAGACAGTGGCTCCTCCCAAGGCGTCAAAGAGATTGTCAATCAGTGGCAATGGGTAACAATTCTTAATGGTGACTTTGTTCAAGGCGTGGTAGTCTGTGACCAGGCGTAAGGTACCGTCCTTTTTAGCCACAAAGAATACAGCGGCCCCAAAGGGAGACTGTGAGGGGAGGATAAGTCCTTTTTCCAGTGCCTTCTTGAGGTAGGCGCACAGGGTGTTGTCCTTGTTTGGGGTCAGTCAATAGATGGGGTGTGCCTTGGGTACAGCCCCCTTGAGTTGGATGGAGTGTTGGATGTGTTTCTCAGGGGGTAGCCCAGGTAACGCTTCCTTAAAGATTTCTGGGTGACGGGCCACAATGTTGCAATCTTGAGGCGTGGAGGTGTCCTGGTGGTCCTTGAAGTGTATGATTTCATACTGGCAGGAATCCCAGTCAATTGCTTTTAGGTTTTCCTTCTTGTCCAAAGTCTCTGTGATGTGTACAAAGACGTGGTTGCGTAGGAGTTGGTCTACAGAGTCCAGGTAGATCTGGTGGTTGACACCTTCACCCTTGATGGTCAACACTGAGGTCGCCCAGTCCACGTGGGGGTTGTTTTTCCGTAACCAGTCTAGTCCCAGTACAATGTCAAACTTAGGGAAGTCAATGATGGGACCTTGGATGGTGGAGTGGAGGTTCTCAAGCATGACAGAGAAGGGGGCAGTTTCCTTTGTCACAGCAATGTGGTGTTCATCAGCCAGGACCATGTTTTTAATCCGCAAAGGATTAGTGGCCAGCTTGAATTTATCCACAAAGATGCTGTTGACTAAAGTTTGATCTGCGCCCAAGTCCAGGAGTGCTGAGCCTGTGTAACTGTAAAAGCAGAAAGGGTAAGACATCAATTTATTGGGATGTCTGGCAATGGTGTATAGTACTGGGTCTTCTGAGGGTACTTGGATCATTGGACATTGGTCCACGTCCTTGGGTTGGTATTCATTGTTGGGCAAGTCAGGAGTTGCGTGGGGAGAGCTTGGCTTGCTTAGTGCTCTCCCCAGGCTTTTCCCTCATCTTGGTTGCCTTGGGTGGCAGTGACACGGAAATGGGTACAATTTGACTGGCCGTTACTTTCATTCTCATTCCCATTCAAACCTGTGGGTTTGTGGTTGTTGTTGTTGCCTTGCCTCCAGGAGGTGGTTGAGAGGAGCGCCTGCTTGGATGGGAGTCCTTGGGCCTTTCTTGTTTCCCAGTCTGTGCCTTGTGTAGAGTGTTGGATGTTTGTTCTGCTTTTTCTGCTTCACAGTACAGGCTTTGCAGGTTGGTTACCTGGTCCAGGTTCACATGTCTCATCACGTGCAACTTGAGGGTATTGTAGTACATGAGGTGTGTTGCTGGGGTGTCAAAGGCCATGTTGGATGGGGCACAGAGACAGAGTTCCTTGTAGGCACAGGTGAGTTCTTTAATGGTGCCTGTCTGGGTCAGGTTCTTTACTTGACGTATGATCATGAGCGCTGTATCCTTAAGCAAAAATCTTGCCAAGAAGTCCTGTTTGAAGGTGTCCCAGTTCTTGTCAGTGTGCTCTTTGTGCCACTTGTCACACCAGGTGCCAGCGTCATGGGTCAGGCAAATGGAAATCTCCGCAATCCAGAATTGCTGTGGGCATTTCATCTGAGCCAGCTTGCTTTGAGTGGACTGGATCCATGCGGCAGTTTTGTTGTCATTGGCCCCGGCAAAGGGCTCTAAGGTGGCGCTGCAAAGTCTTTGTGCAACATAGGCGGGCATGATGGTTTTGTCAGCTGGTTGTGGCATCAAGGAAGGTGCCTGAAAGAACCCTTGGGCAGACAGGGCATTGAAGGCGGGTAGCGGGATCACCGTGTTTTGGTAGAGGACAAAACCATCAGGTATCTTGGTACCAGGAGTATACGGAGTCCAGTCAGGCGGGAGGCCAGACATAATTCTGTCGAGGATTTGTTGGCCGCGGCGTGTGCGGGCAACAGGCGGAATTTTTCAAGATAAGGTAGGATGGAGAGCCTACCTGTGCTACCAATGCTGTAACTGTGCTGTTTTAGCAGAGTTACACAGGGAAAAATATTTAGAAGATAGATAATAATCTTTATTGAGAGATAATGATTATATAGTTCATGTGAATCAAGGATAGTAGGAACAAGATTGGTGATCACATGGCTGGTTGGAAGAAGGGGGTGGCTTGATCCTGATAATGAGTCAAGCGCCAAATCAAGGTATCCACTGTGAAGGATCATCATCTGTTCATGTTGTTGGATTTGGTAATTTGAGTTGACTTCCAAGTCTGGCTTCAGGTGACCGGATAATTAGATTGCAGGTCACAAACCCGCTTGGTTGGAACCTTGCTGGCAGGTTGAGCCTGCAGTTTTGACAGGTTCTTAATTTACAGCATACTTTTCTAATGAGAAATAATTTATTTCTTCTCCTTCTTTTGACCTTCTTATTTCTAGGAGCTCTAGCAATGGAAAAATCAAATGCCCAGACTGACTGTCACAACTTTTCACTTGAAAATGATCATACCAAAGAATTCCTAGCTAGTGGGTGGTTCAAGTATGACACTGGACACTGGGGACACAAGTAAAACTGCAAACGTAATTTCTTAATCCTCCTATTAATCCAGAAGTAGCTCTTTTCTGTCCACATGCCTCCTTTTACCTCCTCACATATTTGATAGAATATTATCTATTAGAAAAGTTCAGTCTTTTTTTGGGCATATTTTTTTCTTGGGTTAATTTGGCCACTTCTTCATGGTTACAGTTTCCATAAAAGCAGCAGAAACATGATTAAATCTGGGAGCTCTAGCCCATAAGGTAAGGAAATTATTCTCTACTAAGTGAATCTCTGACAGTAAGATAGTCATAATTAAACTCTGTTCAGTGACTTAATGAATACTTCAACAGATATAGAAATCAGACACTTATAGCAGGGAAAATTATATATATAAGAAATGTGAGATATGCTCAGAAAAGATGTTGGATATTTATCACTTATAATTCTCCTGTAAGGCTGGTAACAATTATGACTAAAAGCTCAAAGCAAACTCTGGAGACTCTGGCCAAGAAACCAGATTCTGGAAAAAAAACTTGTTTTTTAAACATCACTATGAGGAGAGCACCAATTTCTCTTAAACATATATATTATCATCTAGCATTAAATTAGATACACTTATAACAACAGAACTAGGTCTTGAATGCCAACCCTATCCAAATAAACACATTATTCTCTTCTGTAAAATTTCAATAATCAAACACTTAAAAGATTGAGCATGTGTCAGAAACCACTTTCTGACATCATTAATTATGCTTAAGGGATTTTAAATTGTCCTCAATTATGGTTTGGATTTCCTAAGACATGACAACAAATTCCCTGATTATCCAACTCCTCTGATGATTGTTTTACCTCCAGGGTATTGTGAAACTTTACATTGTTCAAAACCAAAATCTAATTGCAAATGTTTCAAGCTTGTGATCAATCCTTGGCTCCTGATACATAACATATGTGTTTGAGATCCCCCAATGTTGAATTCTATGGTTATATAAGTGAATAATGACCTTTATTGATTCTTGTTTGTTTGATAAAATCTTTATCATGTTTTCAATTCTCAGATTTACTGCTTGCTACAATAGTTTGAAATAAGAAACCTTGCTAATGCCTAGAATGCTTACTACTAATTTTGGTAGTGGCTTGGGTGTATTGGCTTTGCTACTATGTATAACTTTCTTCTTGATCTCCTATAACACTAACTTGGTCCTCTTGGTTGTGATTCCTGCTATGAAGAATGTGTGTGCTACTGCTGGGTTGATAAAAATTATCATCTTACCTGAAATCAATATGAAATACTGAATGGAGTGCAGAGACTTGATTCTGGTGAAGTGGGTCCCTGACAGCATGTTTGGCAACCTTATTCTGAAGGAGTATCAAACCAGAGCTAATATTATTACAAATAGCAAACACATTGAGTACAACTTAGCAACCAAGCATCTTAACACATTATGGTGCACTTTAATGTCAACTCAGAATGTTGAATTGAAAATTTAAATTTGATATATGAAAATAACTAGGTGAGTCACACAATGTCAGGAATTTAATCACTGACTCACGAGATAGAGAAACCAGTCTTTACGACATACTGAATCTTAAATAACTTAATCATGAAACAGCAGAATAACTGAACATTAATAACAATTTAATTGAATTTAATAACACTGATTTCAAGTCTGAGAATCAAACCCTCAACTCTGCTACTAACAATAATTTTAAAACTCAACCAAAACTTGAACTTACAGTTAGAAATTATATAACTGCTATTCAACCAAAAAATAATTTTGCTTTCACTAACAATAAGAAGAGCATATATTATATTGTTCTAACTGTGCTGTTTTAGCAGAGTTACACAGGGAAAAATATTTAGAAGATAGATAATAATCTTTATTGAGAGATAGTGATTATATAGCTATTGTGAATCAATAGATAGCAGGAACATGATTGGTGATCACACAGCTGGATGAAAGAGGGGGGTGGCTTGATTCTGATAATGTGTCAAGCGCCAAATTGAGGTATCCACCGTGAAGGATCATCATCTGTTCGTGTTGATGGATTTGGTAATTCAAGTTGACTTCTTAGTCTGGCTTCAGGTGACCGGATAATTGGACTGCAGGTCACAAACCTGCTTAGTTGGAACCTTGCTGGTGGGTTGAGCCTGCGGTTTTGACGATATCACTCAATGATTTGCATCTGATTGGTTGAAATTTACCACCTGGCTTGTCAATAACATAAATACAATCATTTTATTTTTCACTCTTCAAGATAGTGATATTAAGAACATCTGGTGTTGCCTCTCAGAGGCCAAGCAGAGACTTTTGCTTCTATTTTCTCCTTTTTTGACAGTAATAATTAGCCAGAGAATTTTAAAACTGCTTCCAAGATTCTTATTTCTCTCCAAACATGCCAAAAAACCTCTTCTTGCCCACCAATCCTCATTAAACCACTCACTTGTCTTAACTACCTTATGAATTATTCAAGATCATTATTTTTACACTTTCAATTTGATTTACCAACATTAAACCTTACCCTACCTTAGTTTTAATTTCTTTTTCTCTTTGATATATTATTAATTTCCAATTTTTACCTGTCTCTATGAGGGGGTAATTATTTCTGTTCTGATACTTGGTGATGTTTTTCTTTTAGATTCTCTCTTTGGAAGGCCCAACTCTTACCACTGATTGTCACAACTTCTTGCCTGATAATAGCCATACTAAAGAATTCTTGGCCAACAGATGATTTAAATATGATTCTGGTTGCTGAGGACAAAAGTTTAACTATGTTTGCTACCAACCTCATACTCTTGAAGATGATGTTTCTCTTGTACATCCCCATGCCTTCTTTTACCTTCTGGTATATTTGGTGGGCTATTATCTCTTAGACAGGTTTAGCTCACTAATGTGAAGGTTCTTATTTCTGGGCTAGTTTGAACATCTGACTATGATAACTCTTCTTATTGGTTTGGTGATAGTGAGTCTTAACCTGGGTGCTCTAGCTCACAAGATAAATAACTTATTTCCTATTAAGTGAGTCTCTGACACACAATATCCATCATTTGCTAATTTCAATTCCTGATAAAGAATTGGAAGTATTTTGAAAAATAGTTTAAACTAATTTTTTTCTTATTTAAGAGGCCAGTGGTGAGTGAGTCAAACTACCTCATGCAGCAATTAAGTGTGTTAAGGTGGAGCCATTGAGGCTCATCCTGTCAAGTGACACACACTTAATTACTTTCTTCATGTGATAAAACAAAAACTCAAAGAGGCCAGTGAATGATGTTAAAAGATAGTCCATGTTCTCAGGCTTTGAAGTAAATAAAGATAAGTTGTTTAAAATTAGTTCTAACATAATTTTTAAAATAGGTTTCATCCTGGCTTTGGAATTAAGATTTCATTTTGAGAGCCAGTTATGTAGTGTTAAAGCTTGTCCTTAGAATTGAAGAATGTATCAAATTGGGTTGTTTGTGCTGATTTAAGGGCTGTTGTACCTAAGGTTGGATTTTCTGGAATGCTTGGTGTAATATTGGTGTCTTTTTGCTCTATCTTTCCTGTGTATTTATCTGACACATTGATCAATGAATTGATCATGTCAGGGTTAATCCTGACACATTGTTGTGTTTTTTTGTAGTGATATAATATAAAAATCTAAAAAGGAAGATAATATTTTTATAAAAAATTTTACTCTAACATAATTAAAAAAGGTAACACATATTTAGATAAGAAAACTATATTAAAGATACCATCAAAAAAGGCTTGTCTGGATATTAAAATCAGTGCTCTCAGTCTAAGATCCTGTTTAGTGATGTAAGCTTTATAAACAGTAGTGTTGGTCTATTAAAAAATTACAACTGATTTAAATAGGCTGTTTAGTCAGAATCCAAGCTTTGAATATAAAGACTTGGTGATCATATAAGCTAAAAATGTCCTTTGATTTTTTATGACTAAGATTTGAGGTTATTATTATCTATGTTTGTGCTTTAACCCAATAAACTATTATGTAAGAGTTTTTATCCTAAAGCTAAAACAAACTGTATTCCAAGAGCTTACAATAGCAAAAATTGCTAGCTTATATATTGTGACAATTTTACACAAAAGGTTAACAATTTTTTTGTACAACTTATAAGTTTAAAATTTATGGATACACTTAAAAAACTAAAAAAAATCTTAATATTCCTTAGGTAATAGCACTGATGCAAAAAAGTTAAAGATAGCCCTCTTTAAGAAAAAGATACTCTTAAAGACAAAAATCTTTAGTGATATAAAATCAGAGTTATATAATTTTTTCAAGATTTTAACTTAAAATTTTTGGAATTGCTAAAGCTAGCTAATACTACATGATTTTGTAAAAGCCTAAAAAGAGAGAAACTTTTAGAAACAAATTATATATGGGATTTATTTGTTTATTTTTTGGCATTGAGCTTACGGAGGTAGAAGTCAAGCTCCTTACCCTCAAGAATATAGCCGTCACAGCGACCAGATTGTCCGGGGCGAGACGAAATGGAAGCGTATAGACGACCAGCATTGAATTGTTGCTCAAGATGGGGATCAATTGGAGCTTTGTCTTTGCGAGCAGCAATCTTGCGCTGAACATGGTTAGATTTTCTTAACCTCTTTCTCTTCTTCAGCCTATTTGAGTTAGTTTTTTGCAGGATTTTTTTATTCTTACAGCCTTCTTCTTGCGGCCGAGAGCGACACCATAATGAGCCTCATACCACTGACGGAAAGGAGCAGCATCAACCTGCACAATTGCGGATTTTACAAGAGTGTTGGTACGGACCAATTCGTTATTAGAGGCGTTATATACAACAGCTACAATGCGCACTTTGCGAGAGATTGATTCCGATCCCCAAGAGTAGGTTCCGGTTTCAAGACGCATGGCACGATGTTTAGTGTTACCACCACGGGTGCGAACTGTGTGAATTCTCTTGGGTCCGAGCTTTGTGTTGGCGCTCTGACGTCCAAGTTCAAACTTTCTCTTCTTGCGGTATTGGGCACGCTTGGCGCCTGAAGCTGACCGCTTGTGGCGTGTATCTCTGCTAATACCTATTTCTTTAGTTTATTGATTTTTAGCTATTTTACCCATAGTGGAATGTAAGTTGGCTAGAGCAGTTGAAAAGGAAAAAGCTACTTGTAAGTTGATTGTTTATCATTCAAGTCAAAGTTGAGTTGGTTGAGAAATATTTGTTTCGGCGAATTGAATTAAATAGCATCAAATCAAAATGATTAATTATTAGGATTTGTCTAAAACTGAATTGTTCAAATTCGTATTTCAATTTAGACCTCACTATAGTGCTTTAAACTATTTCAGTTTTTTTCCATAAGGTTCCAAATTATAAAACGAGTGGCTTGAATATTGCACCAGACCATATAACAATACAATTACTAGGTGGTTGCCCTGTCCAAGGACAGATATAAAATTGAATCCAATATATCAATTCAATATATTTTATTGGATTTTTAGGTTGATGTTATTTAACACCAAATAAATTTAAAGAAATTTATTTAAACAGGCTTTCTTAAAATGTTAATTTGATTTTTATTTATTTAAAACTTGATTATATATTAATAACACAAGTGGTGTAAACACCAAGGAAAACAAGATTTTTTAAAATTTAAATATAAAAATTATTTACATTCCAAAGTTTAAATATTGTAGAGTTTTTAAAGCCCCATAAATAAAATCTAACATATAAATTGTAGATTATAATATAGCAATTACAGAGCTTTATATTTACAATATAATCTAAAACATTATTGTCTTTATGTCTTCAATATCACACTTTTCATATTTAACTTTTCTCATAAAAATCCAACTCATAGCATTTTTGTGAATTTTTAAGACTTACATTTTATTTACCTTAAATCAAACCATGAGTGTGTTAACTAACTTTGAAATCTATTATTTATCTCTTTTCTTAACCAACTTATTCTGATCAAACTTTGTACAGTAGTTTTCACATCTGTCACTGCTTGCTTATCCCATTAAATCAGATGTAACAATGCTGATACAGATCAAATAGCAACTTATCTTAGCTATAATTAATTGATTAACAGTCTAATTGATGATTAGTGGATTATATAATATTTTATCAAAGCTATAAATCTCTTGGCAGCAAACTACAATCAATAGCTTCATGGATTTCAGAACTATTATTGTTATTACAGCTGCAAAATTGGTACAACTTAAGGCTCTGGCACAATAATTTTTCTTTTATAAAGGTGTTACAATGTAATTAGATCCTTAACTGAGTGTTGGTAATTGCACAGATGACTATTTTTTCTTTGTGTTACCTGTTGTAGTATCTAATTCTCCCAATTTCTAATTGCTAAACCCTTTGTTTATCATATCATATATAATAGCTTTATTTTCAAAATAAACACCAGTTTTTACCCTATAATCAATTATTTTGTCTTTATTAAAGTGTTTACTATTCTGTCAACAGGTATAGCAATGAAAATAGAATTTAGAAACTAACTATCATCATATAAAATAACTATCAACAGCCACAATTACATCATTTTGGCACTCATGGCCTTTTATGATCTTATCACCTGATTTTCTTGCCCACATAATCCCTTCTTTGCAAAAAAATGCCTTAAGACAACACTAGCACTTTTTTAACCAAAATATCCTCTAACCTTCATTGAAAACTTGATTATCTTCATTAGTTCATACCTAAAAACCCTTGGTCTCTTGCTCCAAGAAACCAATTTCTCCTCTTACTAACTACACCTGCCCTAATGAAAGTGAACTTCAATAGTAGACTTTCATAATATATAATTTGAATCAGCATAAGAAACATGGATAATAAATTATCAGACAATCACAACCAGTCTACGCTCCTTGTCATTCAACACTCTTCTGAAGAGTCCTCTTTAGACAGTTTCAAGAACATTAGTCAGGTTTATTGAAATAACTTTGACACAATCTTCACACTTCTAAGCACATTAAAAATCATCTTCAGAACTTTGAACATTTAGCAGTGTGATAATTCAAATAAAGAATTTTTGAAGATGAGAACTGATTTGGCCATAATAAAGATTAAATGCCTAGAAACAGGTAAATGTTGGTTAGTTTTTTGATGTATGTAAGTTGTTGTCAGAAATGACTATTTTTTTATACCCAAACTTTCAGGAATTCATCCTGTGGGGGTTTCTGAGAACTTGCAGGCAGACAGCTCACAGGCCTGGAGGATAGGGCCCATCATAAGATAAGAGCTAACTTTACAATATAGGATAAGGATTTGCCTAAGATGACCCAGGGTCCGTTAAAAGGGACCATAGAATCCACAAGCCCAGTAAGAATGATGTACATCACTCCAAATAGTTGTGTTGAAGTGAACTTGCTGGCGGCCACAGGTTCCTGCAGGCGGTTGGGCCGCAGAGTGAGAGGTGGGGTCATTGAAACTTGGTAGGATGACAGGTAGTTGTATTTATCTCAGAATAGCAGTGAGGTTATGGTGATCCAGGCTTCTTTTCTGCCAATGATCTAGGTCTCTTGAGTTCTGACTTCAGGGTCATAAATCAGGATTTCTTTTAGAGTAAACTCTGAATATGCCAGGTTGGGAGAATATTCTGTGAAATGTACTGGGCCAAAGGGTGCTCCAGGTGGACAATATAGCTCAGGCAGATGGTCCGCAGTTTCTTGGGGTTGCTGGACGTGAGAAACAAGGCCGCAGAGGTTAGTCTGCAAATGAAATAGAACTAAAATCAAATATGAATAACCTGGTTAAACCAAAGGTTCATATCACTTTATTGCAAGAATGACAATGGGCAACTTCTTGGTAGCCCAGGGTATAAGTATGCCTAACTACCATGGGAAAACTTTTGTAATTCTCCTCAGGCCGGATGATATCATCTACCAGGGTCAGGCAACCTTTAGTGGCATCTCACACAGGAGATCTTTCATTGGCTGGGTTGAAATGAGAAGACTCAAATTCTCTTTTTGAGTTTCAGGATTGGTCATCCTTGGGCGGCCTGCATTTCATAGGAAGTTTCTGCAATTCCCCAGCCGCGGTGGTCCCAGTTATCTTGGGATCATTGGCCAAGCCTGTGCTCTCATTGGTGGGACTAACAGGATGCTTTTTCAGGATATGAATAAGCGCTGGTGACTCTAGGTTGATGGGCATCAGGAGTTTCACTGAAGACAGATTTGGTTCTGGTTTGAGCCCAGAAAAACACAGACTGGCGGCCTGCAGGGGGTTGGGGTTCAAATCCTGTAGCTGCAATTCTTCCATGAGCATTGTTAACAGGAGTTTGTCATTTGTGACACAAATTCTAAAATATGGAGCCAGGGTCAAACCTTGAACAAAACCCTTCACAAACTGCCAGTTCCAAAGATTGGAAACTTAACAGCCCACAACTAATTGATAAAGTCAATACCAACCTGCCGTGATCCAAATCCTCAACTACACCACAGAGTCTTGCAAGCAAAATGCCAGTGCCTGGTGCCGGGAGTTTCCCTGAGGTCCCAACACTTGACACCAGCAGTTTGCTTAGTGAAATGCGCAAGTCTACCAATGAGAGTTGCCTCAAACCCACCCAAAGCTCAGAAAGTGGCACTGAACCTGAACACCTGTCCAGTGCTAATACCCAAGTTGCTGAACAGAAAGATTTGAAGTCTTATTATCCAGAGGTGGCCAATGAAAAACTACCAGTACCAAATGCCATCCCATCATCTAAGACCCCCTGACGCCAACCTGCCCAGGCTCAAGAAACTCAATCAGAAGATGAGGCCTGGCAACGCAGTATAAGCACCTTCCAAGCCAAGATCAACCCACACTGTCATTTTTAAATAAAGGTTATGAGATTGATTTCCACAAATGTTGCCATATTTTATCCTAGTCATCTGCCAGTTAACTCAAAAAATTGTCTGATCCTCCTGCCATCCCACCAGCTATCTATTGTCTGCCAGGTGCTCTTTTTGGTCATGTCAGTTTTACAGAATACCCCTTGAAGCCTGAATACAAGTATTACACTTAGGAAAAGATGTTAGCACATAATCTCTTGGCCCAAACTAAAGTGTTAACCAGATATAACAGGAAGGGCCTTTGGCACGTTACTGAGCCCTGCCTGTTCAGAGATAAATACAACTTCCTCACTGCCTATCAATTAGACACAAAACTGCCCGTCACCCCCAAACCAATGGCTGCATCCGTTGCTGAGCTTCCCCTATACCATACCAACAAGCTATTTGGGGTTGTATACATTAATCTCACAGGAGTAATAGACACTATTGTCCCAGCTGCTGGCCCATGGTCATGGGTGGGCAAGTCAATGTCCTACCTCATTAAGTTAGTACCAATTCTCTGGTGGGCTCTGCTCACCCAGTCTGCAACCGCCAGTTCCAAAATGCTAGCAAGCCAGCAGCTCAGGGTTAGTTCCCTGACAGTTGTGACCAAGAGAGGTGAGAGATCTAATCCAGGAAAGAGTAGCAAGGTGGCCTTTAGTTCAATCCAGTGAAGGGTAGCAAGATCCTGGCTAGAAGAAAAAAGATGCACTGGAGGAGTTCTGAGATCCTAGGACCAATTGCTGGGAATGTGTAGTTGGACAACTTTACCTAGGCTGGGGATAAGTGTGGGGTTGACAGTCCCCAAAATGTGTCCTGGGTCATAGCCATGGACTGGCTTGGAGGAGTTGTCATTCCCCAGCAGTGGTGAATGGTTGATCAGAAGCTTGTACTTGGTCTGTATGACTACAAACTCTTCCAGCACTTTTCCAATTACTAGGCGGGTATCCCAATCATGCACCTGTACTTCAGTGGGCGCCAACTTCTCTGTGGGCCTGTACCAGTCTTGTAACAACCTAGTAAATTCATTTCCAATGAACTCTCATTCCCTATCCATCATTTCAAGGTGTCTAATCAGCCTCTCCCACTCCTTTTGGGAAGTTTTACTAGTGTAAAACCTTATGCAACTTTGACAATAGATAGCTTCCTCCCCTTGGCCAGGGTAAAAGATGTGGGGCAATTCACTCATAGTAGTTATCTGTACTACTTGAAACTTTGGGCAGGGGTTGTAATAGGCTTTTATTCACGGTCAGAAGGAAGATCCCCTTAGAAACCTTCTGATATAATGCCTGGGAGTCTGGGAAACAATAGGAATTTGCCAATACCTTGGAGTCCTCCAACAATATCTTAGACTCCTTGTACTTGGACTTGTGCTCCTGCTCCTTAGTCTTGGACTTCTACTTTTTAGTCCTGGGCTCCTGCACTTTGCTCCAACTCTGTATCTCCAGCTTTAGCTCCTTTATCTTGAGCTTATGTACCTTTGTCTTATGCTTTGGGTCCTCTGGGTAGTCCTTGTGGCCTTTGAAATCCACTTGTGTCAGTCCCTGAAAAGCCTCAGATAGCTTCCCCTTTTATAGCTCCTTGTTTCAGACCAAATTCTCTCTCAGAACTCTGGTTTTCCAAAGCTTAAACTATCTAGTTTTTCTTCCTCTACAATATATTAAACCTTTTAACTTACTTCAGCCAATGAAAGCCCTAATTTTTTTGCTTCTGCTCCTTATTTTTTAGGCTTTAACTCTTTAGTTAAAGCCCTCAAAACACTGATCAAACAGGCTTTAACCTGCAGCCAATCAAACGCTTGGATTCAATAGTTTTTCCAAACAGTTTACCCAAATGACTTGCTCTTGACTATGGTTTGAACCTGTTGCTGTCTGGCTCCAGATAAACAACTGCTCTGTGTTTTGAACAGTTTTGCCGTGATTCCCGTCATGTTTCTCCAGCAAAACTTGAGCGCTTTTGCCTATGTTTTACTTAAGGAATTTTCAAACCCTCAATTCTTCAACATTTCTCTGAGTTTTCCTGCATTTTTTTCAGCATTTAACAACTTCAAACTTGCCTGTTGCTTGCCTTTTGCCTCTCCTAGTTGTTCTTGGCAAAATTTCAATACTCATTCTCACAGTTTCTCTGTCCTGTTTCTGGTCTTTCCCTGGCTTCATTCCAACTCAATCAGATCTTAATAAATTTACAGTTTAAACACTGTAAAATATTTCTTCTTTTTCTCTCTTTTAACCATATGATAATTAATACAATCTTTCTCTCCTATCTTTGGCAGCATAAAATCATTGTTTAACTGCTTCTTTCTTATTATTTTCTCTCTTAAGAAACCAAACCAGCATTCTAGCTCCTATATTCATTTTGGCTAGTCCTTCTAAGCCATATTTCAGTTCCTTGGCTAGTCCTGAATCATGATCTTCTGGTCCTTCAGATAATTCATCAACAGTCCTTTTCAGTCTAGTAAACAACCCTTTCCAGTCATCAAACAGTCTTTTCTAGTCAGCAATCAGTCCATTCCAGCCAGCAATTGACCAGTTCTTTTCAGTCAGCACACAGTCTAGTCAACACACAGTCCAGTCCTCATCATGAACCACCTAGGCTTAAATTCTCACAATGAACCATCTTGATTCCAATCCTTGTAATGGTCTCCTAGTCCCTCAACTAGCCTTTACTATGATCATACAGTCTCTCTTACTAGTCTTCACTGTAGAGCCTGAACTGCCTTGGTCCTATAATCAGCCCCCAATAACAGAACCTGTAGACCCAGGCATGAGTCTACACTGTCACTGGCATTTGGCTGGGTCCCTTACAAGTGTCCTCCACCTGGGCCATTCAACCACAGACAATACCCATGTCTGTGCAGTTGTCTTTACTCACTCAGGTGATTAAGTCTGAGCTTTCAGTTGCAAAGTAATCAACTTTACTGCCCAGAGGCCTGATCACACAAAGTTCTGCAGCTGCTTCCCTGAGCAACCACCCTGGTGACACCCCTGAGAATATCCATGCCCTCCAATGATCACTTTGGGACCCCCCAAAGCTCCCAAGGAGACATAGACAAGGACACCTTACCAGTCTGTTAGGTAGAGTACTTGCTCACAGACCTCCTGTGAGCGCACAAGGGCACATAGAGCTATCTTAGCTCCACCCCCTTCCCTGGAAGCCCGTGTTACCTGCCAGGGTCATCCACTCCCCCACCCCAAGTAGCCAACAGTCCCTGCTGGGTGAGAGTAACTAATCAGCCCCTAGCGGCCAACAGTCCCTGCTGGGCTGGTTCATCACTTGCCCCTAGTAGTCCCCTGTTACCTAATAGGCAGGCCTTACCTTCCCTAGTAGCAAATGCTCCCTACTAGGCCTATACCTGTCTTAAAACCACAGAACACTATTGATTCTCAGTATTGCGTCTTTATTTGAAGCCAAATCAATCCTTGCCTGAAAAACTGCTTTCATGTAGATTGCCACAGTTGCCCTATCTGAAAAATGACATCCTCATCCAGCCAGCACCTGGCTTTGACCCAGGACATGTCATGATGTAAGAGGAACTGGAACATCACAAGCAGTGTGTCATAAATGTGTACACCTAGGATAACTGTTGTGTACTTGGGCATGGCCAAGGGACATAACAGGAAATCCTAACAGTAGGATTGAGTTTGTACTAAGCCAAATGTTAGTCTTCAGGGATAAATAAGAGCTTTACCTTAAGGACCTAGGAATAATAATGATCAGAAATATCCTCTATACTAGACTAGGGAGATGGTGCTGAAGTACAAAGATAAACACAAAGAAAGAGTGTAAACAAAACCTAATTTTATTGGATCAATCATTTAGATTCTTACAGGACAATAGTCTATCACAACAGTAGAAGGACATTTAGATCACTGTCCACTCTCATAAGTGGGTTGAGGATCACTTATTTTACCAGTAAGAACGTAAATGAGTCATTTTTCCAATTTGAAGTGAAACCCATTTGAGGAGAGAAAGAGAACTGAAGAATTTTGCACTAAAAATGCAATCCCATCAAAGGCAAAATAAATAATGCCTGAATAGCAGGATTCACAACATTGTCTCCCTCTATATTGGCCTTTGGGGGTGTACTTGCAGAGAAACTTGGTGTGGACTTGGGAAAAGGAGCGTTCAGCAGACAAAAGTTTGACTTTGTACTTGGCACTCTGTTTAAAGGTTACTTCAAGTGGGCCAATACACAGAGAGTATAACTTGTGAGCTCTTCCTTCTACTCTATGCTGATAGTAGAGGACCAGGTCTCTAACTTGGAACTTTGAGAGAGGAGCACAGCCAACATTGCTAGGTGTTAACTCCAGGGCCTTGGTTTTATAGGCAGACACATACACCAAAGCTTGGATGTCAATTATGCAATTGACTAGGCCTTGTATATGCTCTTTGGGGTTAGAGGCAGCATCAGAGGTAGAGAGCTGCATCCCTAAGAGAGAGGGAGTAGTAGCCTCTCTTCTGTATAGCATGGCAAAGGGAGAGAAACCAGTAACCCTGTGTTTGCTGAGGCAATAGACAAAAAAAACAGCTGGCAAGTAAGAATCCCAGTTGGCAGCATCAGAGTAAGTCAATTTCTTCATGATAGACACCAATATAGATGTTACTGTACAACAGTCACTTTTGAGTATTTAGCCAAATAGATACTCCAAAATATAAAGATGTTCTGTTTTTGTTGTTTATTTCATATAGATAGGTTTGACTGGAATTCTTCCTATAAAGATTCCTGGAAACTGGGTATCTATATTTAGTAAAAGAATATAATATGGGTTGTTAGTTAAGCTGTACTAACTGGCAAAGTTGAGGCAATATTGGTCAAATCAATCTTGGGGACTAAGTGTCTTGCAAATGTTTTAACTCTGAAGGTTAATTAAATATACCCACAGACAAGATTATTGAGGATTTAATCATTGGGCTAAAATGGACTTTAGTGTTTCAAGTAAAAACTAGGTGTCTTTAAACCGAGTTGATTAATCACGTAGGTTAATCAGTTTAATTGACAGGGTGTCAATTAACCAACAAAAACTGAATACATACAAAGGTACCTATGTATTCAGGTTTGATCAGCTTGTTCCCAGTTAGAATATTGATAGCTGAGTTTTGGGATGTGTATATTCCACAGGGATTTGGCGCTGGGAGCTGAGGAAGCTCCATGCCAAATCAATACATTGAGACAAAAGGTGTCATGTGATTTCTTCTCATTGTAGGTTATTTCTCATAGGTTGAGAAATGCAGGGATCTTTTAGGTAAAGATTCAGATTAGATGACATGAATATCATAGACCACATGACATGGATCAAATGTCAATTCAGGAACTGGAGGGGTTTTCAGCTGAATATGCCCCAAATGGTATATAAGCAAAAACAGCTAAATTTTAATAAATTTATATTGTCAATTTTGACGCTTTCCCTTTATTAATTTTTCAATTATCATGTCTTCTTTGTTATTGTTTGAAAGAGCAAAATTTAGAGTACTTTGTATGAAAAAAGCTGCTGCCAGGAAGGAAGTTCCTACAAGTTCTCTCAAGGAATCTTGGGGAAGTCTGGAGGTGACTAAGACTGTACCTCAGAAGTCTTTGGTGGAAGTAAAATCTGTGTTTGAAGAATTGTATTCCAATTAATTTGCAAAAGAAGAAACTCCTGCTCAAGGAAATTGAATCTATGTGTGGGATTCATGGAACCTGTTAGTAGGATTTGACAAAATTTCACAACATGTGAAAGTCAAGGCAAACCGTGAGATTGAGGCCCTAAGAGAAAGAGTGTCAAGATAATGGCTAGATAGCGGGATGGCAACAAGGTGTTGTCCCATAAAATTGCCTCCCTGAAGGCAAAGCTCATCAAAGCTTTGTCCCAGGAAGGTTACAGCAATAAGGGTCAGCAAAGGCAGGATAATGGTAAGTTAGACTGGTTAGAACTGGATCCTTCACAGTAGAGTTAGCTTATTCCACAGCTCTATTAGTAGAAGGATTATAAGGAGCAGAGAAGAATTGATAGTTTCCTAGCGCTTCTACTACAGAGGTTACTAAGAAGGTGTTACAATTGGACCTATTGTCAGAGAGTAGAACTTGAGAGCATCCATGGCAATAAAAGACATCTTGCAAAAGAAAAGAAGCAGTTGTCTTGGCTGTGATATATTTGGCAGGTCTAGCTTCTACTCATTTACTGAAGTGATCCACAGCAATCAGAATTAACTGACACCCAGTTCTGAATTGTGGAAGGGGACTCACTGTGTCAATGCTGACAGTATGAAAGCGTGTTGGGGACGCCAATCTGAACTCATGAGCAGCGGCACAAGGTCTCTGTAGTTGATAATCAAGGCAACTAGCAAGAGCATCAGAAATCAACAGGTGGAGATTTCCCCAGTAATAGTGTTTCTGAAGCCAATCATAAGTCTTGGTTATTCCTCCATGTTCAGTCTCCTGATGTGCTTGCAGGATAAGGAACAGCCGTAGGCTTGGACAAATGTAGGGAAGGTACTGATGTTGAACCTTCTTGAACAGTTGTTGATTGCGGATGAGAGTATCCTAGACAACTTCTGTAGGGCCAAATGGGTATCTTCAGTCTCAGAATCTCATGCTGAGGGATAACCAATCAGTTCATATAGTTGATCAGCTTCAGCAGGATGGAGGACCAGGATAGGCATTTGTGAGAGTCCATTGGCATTCTGATGTTGTATGCCTGGACAGTGGAGTACAGTAAAGTAATAACCTTGTAGACAGAGATCCCATCTAGCTAGGAGTCCTTTGGGTTCTTTTAATTGCTATAACCACTTGAGAGAGGCATGATCTGTGACAACAGTGAAGCGTGTATTGTAAATTTAATGGCAAAACTGTTTGAAAGCATGGAGCACAGATAGGCACTCCTTATCTGTCACACTGTAGTTTTTCTCATACTCGTTCAGGACTCTGGAGGTATAAGCTACTGGGTGATCTACACCTTCATCATTGAGTTGAGCCAGGATTGCACCAATAGCAAGGCTGCTAGCGTCAGTGTACAGAATGAACTCCTTGTTGTAACCAGGGTATACAAGAACAGGGGCCTCTTTCAGTTTCTGTTTGATAGTCTTGAAAGCTTGTTGTTGACTGGCCATCCATTTGAAAGGAACATTTCTTAACAACTGGACTATTGGTTCACTGATGTCAGCAAAGTCAGAGATGAATTGTCTGTAGTAAACCATCATGCCTAAGAAGACTTGGACTTCTCTCAAAGAAGTGGGAGGGAGCATTTTATCAACAGCTTCCACTTTCTTGGTCATGTGACATATCTCAGTCTGGGTTACTTCATGCCCTAAGAATTCCAGGCAATCTCTGAAGAAGGCGCACTTGAATGGCTTCAGCTTGAGTCCAGATTCTCAGATCTTGATGAACACCTCTTTAAGATGAGTAATATGATTGGTGAACGTTGCACTAAATAAAGTGATGTCATTCAAATAGATCAATACACAAAAGCTTTATATTGTGTAATATGTAGTCCATAGCCCTTTGGAATGTAGCAGGAGCATTAAAAAGCCCTTGAGGCATGCATGTAAGTTCAAACAATTCTTCAGAGGTGATGAGAGCAGCTTTTTGCCAATCTTTGGGGGAGAAGTCAAATTTCCAGTAGCCAGATTACAGACCCATAGTTAAAAAGAACTTAGATCCTCTGAGACAGCAGAGGGCATCATCTATGTGCAACAAGAGGTAATAATCTTTCTTGGTTAAAGAGTTCCATCATCAATAGTCCAAAAACAATGCAGTGACCTCCATCCTTCTTCTTCAAGATGAGCAAGGGAAAGGCCCAAGGACTCTGGGAAGGAGAAAGAAGCCCAGCTTCCAGCAAGTGTTTGAGTTCTTTAGACACCTGAGCATCCTTTACTCTACTTTGTCTGAAGGTCTGGCTCAGAAAGGAGGAGAATCACTTGTATCAATTTGATGAATGACACCTTTAGATAGGTCATAATATGTACTGTCTTTGGCAAAGATGTTGAAAAACTGGTCAAGAAGGTCAAGAACTTCTTTTTGTTGTACAGGAGACAGCTTTAGGAGATCCTCAGCACTTAACAAGGACAACACTTGAGGTTCTTCCTCTGTTAAGTTGAAATCACAGAAAGTATCAAAAGGGTGTAGTGAGAGAACACCAGGCGCATTTAAGAGTTGGCCATAGCCAACCACTTGACCTCTAGAGACAGTGATAGACATAGGAGTTAGGTTAGCCACAAGTAACTGCATAGCATCTTTATGAGAAGAGTATAAAATTCCTAGGCAGAGATGAGGTTAATTACGCCCCAAAGAGAGAGGGGAGTATAGTTCTAGGAGGATACACTCAGGCAATTCATACAAGATTTGGGAGTCAAGGATGACTTGAGACCCAGGAGGGATAGTCACAGCTGAGGTATCTAAGACAGGAACTCCTTCAAGTGTAGGGTAGGCAGGAGGAGGACACTTCATGTTGGAGGAGTGCGTGCAGTATTTTAGAGTGAAAATTACAGAAGGGTATTCCAGGATGCACGTATTTAGGCGTTTGCCAGGCATTTTGATGGATTCTTCAAAGACAAGAGAAACTTCATACCCAAGGATTGACAGATATCCATCCTTTATGTTGATGACCTCATTGTATTCTTGGAGAAATTGAGTGCCTACCAATAGTTTGTAGCTCTCAGTTTCAAGGACTACAGCAGGAGAAGCAAGGAGTAGCTTGTCAAATTGCATAGGGAGAGCTGAGTATGCACCAATGGCCTGGGTCATAGATAAGTCAGCTGTATCATAGGTCTGATGATAGTTGAGGTCCAGGGCTAGCTTGAGTTTCTTAAATAGTTTAGAAGACACAAAATTGACTGGAGAATCAGTGTCAATGACGTCTTTGATCTTCACCTTTTGGATGGATATCTCTATGCAAGTAGTTGTATGTCCAAACAGGGGAAGGACAGCCAAGACATATTGTGCTTCAGACAACTCCTTATCCCACTTTTCTAGCATACACCTGAGGCCAGGAAACTCCTTATAAACAGTCTGCATGGGAAGTGAAATGGAGACGTTTTGGAAGATGGCATCAGCCACCTCAGTGGCTTCTTCAGAGGTTTTCAACAAGATAGGCGACCTCTTGGCTTGAATGAGGTAGGGTCTTGAAACAATCTGCTTGGCATCAGCAAAAGAGTTAACAGTGGTTGTAGTATTTCCAGAACGTAGCATATAAGAGACAGTAATGGTCTCAGGTACAGAAAGGACAGAGTAGCCAGCAACAGTGTTAAAATTGACTGTAGGGATGCAAAAGTGAGAATTCAAAAGTGAGAATCTAAAAGCAGCCTAGTTGCACTTTTTTAAAATCTAAAAATGGCTTTTTATAATAAATTAACTAATTTTTTGACCTTTTTAGTTGAGAGAATGAATAAAAAGTATTTTATATGGCTATAATAATTTTTAATTTAAGATAAGTTGTTTTAATTTAATTTTGAAATTTTAAAATTATTGACTTGGCCACTTTTAAATTATTGCTTTTGAATCCTCACTTTTTGTATCCCTACAGTTAAATTTTCACTTTTTCCAAGTAGCCATAGGCATCAAAATCCTCAGTGTCAGACTCTTCTATGTCATAGTTGTCTTAAATGTTGTGGAAGAGAAGAAGGATAGGAGGAGCTTGGGAATCAGTTTCCTCATCAGCAGAATTAGAAGGAGGTGAAGGGGGAGACTTCAAAGAGTTGTCAACTGAGAGTGTCTATATATCTAGGCCACCTCTCTTTTCCTGCCTGGTCTCTAAGGTCAGCTCCTTCAAAACGGGGATTTTTAAAAACTTGTGAGTGATGTCCCACCTGACCACATTCTGGCAACCTTGTTGTTTTGGCTGATTTTGAGCATTCACAGCTAGGATCCAAGAAGAGCTGGAATTTGTGCCTGACACAGAAGTCCAACTCTCTTGTACTACTAAACCTGAGTGAGTGAGGCGCATGTCTTAGAGGAGGGGTTTGATACTCTTCATAGACTTAAGCATAGCCTTATGTGCTTTGAAGTACAAACATAAGAGCTGGTTGACCTTGAGGGCCTGAGTGCAAGCAGTGGAGACTTCATGGGCAGTCAGTTGTTTACTTATTGTTAGTTACTGACCTTTCACGTAAAACCTATCAGCAAAATCAGCTAGGGTTTCCTTAGGCTTAAAGGCAATGTGCATAAATGCATCTTTCTTCACTTCTAAGCTAAGGTCTCCGCCAAACTCCTCAATCAGTAAATACTTCATTTCTTCCCATGTGGTAATGGAGGGAAGCTCAGGTACCACTACCTCTTGACAGGTAGGGTGGAGGCAAATCAAGATGTGTTCTTTCCTGATCTCATCAGAAGCCCTATGCATGGCAGTTTTTTATATGGTAAGGAAGGCATCAATTGTTGGCATTTTTGGGTCAAAGTCCTTTTTGAAGGTAGGTTTGAAATGGGTCTCAGGAGTCAGTTAACCATTATTACTGTCTACCATATTGATGCAAGGAGAGAACTCAGCCTCAGATTCTGTGGGAGACTGTCTGGCCCACACTGTTAAACAATTTCTTCTAAAGTGACTAAAGAGTTGGAGTTGCAAGTGTCATCTTTGGCAGTGTGGCCTGTTTGCTGTTCAAAAGTATCAAATTGACGTCCTTGATTGATCACCACAGTTGAGAGTTCAGCTAGGGGAGAAGTCAGAGATGGGCCTACTAACAGACAAGGGGAGAATTTCTAATTGACAGAGTTAATTAATTAGGTAATTTACTGAAAGTCTGTGTCTAGGGCATCATGATCCTGCTTCATATGATCAAGTCTATTGTCTAGAGCAATCAGCTCTCTAGCGCAATAGATACAGGGCTGACCAGGCATTCCTGGGAAACATCCTTCATCCTCAGAGAGTCCTAGCAAACTGGTGGACTCTGTGACAACTTATTGTAGCTCCAAGATTTCTTGTTGGAGTGCAGCCACCTGGGTTGTAAGTACAGCCACCTGGGGGTCAGGTTGAGGTGCAGCTTCTGGAAGTGCTTAGCTTTGTGTAATAGCACACAGCTCATGGATAGCACCCCATAATTCTTGTTCTTGTCTCAACAGATCTTAAGAAGGATGAACACCAGAAGAAGCTTGACTTAACTCATCCACTGGGATTGCAATACTTGGATAATAGTAATTGTAGCAGCCTTTTCCTGTACCAACTCATCCTGCATACTTTTTGAGGCAACCTCAGCCAAGCATTGTAGTTACTCAGCAGTATAGACACAGAATTCATTGAGTTGTACCACTAACCGCTCAAAGTCAGTGTGGTGAGTGTTAAAGGGGAAGTAAACATGGACCTACCAGGGTTTTTGTAGCTGGTGGAACTCCTGAAGGCGTTCACAAATGTAGTCAGGGACAGAATAACACAAGTGATCAATAGATTTGGTCAATCAAGCTTGGGAAGTAATAGAATATCTCTGGTTATTAGATAATAGGGAGAACAAAGAGTACACCCATTGTTGGTAGGCAGAGAACTGTTCCCAATGGTTGGAAACAGCAGCACAAAGAGAGGAAGTCCTGTGAATGTGGAGCCCCAGTACCATCTGATGATGGACTAAAGAAGTTTGTACAAAAGACAAGATCAAGCATCCACAGAGTTGGCTTCTTAAAGGAAGTAGTGGAGAATACAAGGAGTAACTATCATCTCATAATATTCTATAGACTCAAACTGGGCTTGTAAATTATGGATGGCTCCACTGCATGCTAGCCCAAGGACCACTGACATGATTTGATCTTCGTCAGGGGTACCAAGCGGGTAGGCAACAAGACAGGACTATTATCCAGGTTAATAATAGTAGGAGTGATAGGCAGGTCAGAAATGTCTTCTTTCATTGGAGGACTGGAAACTTCAGGCAAAGACAGATCCTTAATTGGTGGAGATTATGACAGAAATTGACAGAAAGTAAGAAGAGGTCTCCATGTGGTGGGGAATCACAACCCAAATCCACATAGAGTTGATGATTAACCATCAACAAAGCTTCAAATACTGTTTGGTGAAATTCCCAAAGGATACACTGGAGTTCAACAAGATGATTAAACCCAACCAAAAGAGACCTAGATAGATTTCCTGAGAAAGGATTAAACTATCTTAAGTGTAGAACTCTGGGCATTGAGAAGGTAGAACTGTCTTGGCTTCAGATTCAGCAGGAAAGACACCAAGATTCTGGGGCATTGGAGTAACATTAGGGGGTGCCAACAAAAAAGTACCCAAGTCAAGGCCCCATCTTCCAGTAATAATTTGACTTAAGATCAAGTTATACAGGATGTAGCGGAGTAGACCCACTACTGGATGCATTATAATTAATAGTTAGACCAGGAGAATATTTGATTTTATTGAGTAATTTAGGGAGGACTCAACTCTTAAGAGTTGAACAGTGAAATTTTTTCAATATGTACTAAATTTCAACTAAGCAATATCTTCTGGATCCATGTCTCCTATTCAGTCTACTTTATCTAGAGAGTACTTTGTCCAGTATGTAAAAAACCCTTTAGTGATTAATTTCTGTCAACTGTTCTGATAAATGAGGCTGCATTAAGTGACTCTCATATTACATCTATTTATCAGTGTAAACTTGCACTGGGTAATTGAATCCAGATGACAAACCAGAGCTGCAGTAACCCATTTCCAATCAACAGTTTGGTTTAAATCTGTCAACTTGGTTAGCTTGGATAATTGTTTACACAACTTCTGAGATTTGCAATTAGGACAAGTAATACCAGGCATTATGGAAACTACTGTGACACTGCCCACCAACAGCCAACTTGCTCCCCCTTTAACCAATCAGGCCTCAGCGCATGTGGCCCAAACACATAATAATCACTGCCAAAATTCTCCAGAAAATTGTGGCACTCAACCAGTGTGGCCTGGCGTGGGAAAAAATTGCTAACTAATTGAAATTCACCCAAGCTACTGTCATGAAGGAATTCAATAACTTAATAAATAAGAGGAATATGTTTGTGTTAAAACAACGGAGTCAAACCTGGTAAGATTCCAACTAAAGGTGTTTGTGACCTGCAATCTGACTTCTGAGTGACCTAAAGCCAAATGTGGAAGTCAACTAAAATTTCCAAATCTAGCAACATGACCAAATGACAATCCATGATTAATGAACAGCTCAATTTAGCCCTTGACTCATTACAAGGATCAAGTCACCCCCTATTCATTCAACCAAGTGATCTTCACAATCATGTTACTGCTATCCTGATTCACAATAACTATATAACATCTATATCTTAATAAAGAATATGATCTAGTTTCCAATCATTTTTTCCCTTATAACTTTGGTAAAAGAGCACAGTTATAACATTGGTAGTACAAGTAGGGCTTCTATTATACCTTACCTTTCAAAATTCTGTCTGTTGTCCTTACTTGCCACAGTCAACAAATATACAAAAGAATTATGTCTGGGCTCCCTGTAGACTGGACACTCTACACACCAGGGACTAAGATACCAGAAGGGTAGTTAATATACCAGAACATAGTAATACTGGTCCCGCCTTTAATGCCCTATCAGCCCAGGGGTTCTTCCAGGGCCCCTCCTCCACGTCTTGAACCACTGACAAAAGCATCATGTCTTCTCACATAGCTCAGCAACTCCACAGATCTGTCTTGAAATTATTTGCAGGAGCTAACAATAACAACACCACAGCATGGATCCAATCTGCCCAAATCAAGCTGACACAGATGTAATGTTCAAATTTTTTTTGGATTGCAGATATATCTGTTCACCTGGCCCATGATGCAGGAATCTGGTGAAATAAGTGGCACAAGGATCACACAAATCACAAACTGGGAAATGAGAAAGACCTAAGGAATCTCACCCCCAGCACGTTCCAGCTGCCCTCTGCCCAGTGGCAATAATAGTGTGAACAACAAACCCTCAAACTCCAATGGTCATAGTAATGGGAACAATGGCCAATCCAAACCTAATCATTTCAGATTCACCAGTACCCAAGGTAATCAGGAAAAGGGAAAAGCTCAGGGAGAGTGTTGCAACTGAACCAATGATAATTCATATTTGATTAGGGAAGACAACAGTTAAATAGAAAGGATAATAATAAGAATAAGAATAATATGTTGGTTATTGAGAAATAGTATAATTAATATACCATATAGAGAAGCCAAAAGTCCACAGGGGGTGACACAGTGCCAGGTTTGAGATAAGGTTTGGGCTGTGGAATAACTTGCACAGGGATCAGCATATCAAATTGGCAACACTCCTAATTAAGAGATATAGCCTGAAATTTGACATTACCATCAGATTGATCCATACTGTTAGACACATCATGGGGCGGCTCATAAAGCGCTCCCTGTGTATTGTGAGATACATTGGCAGGCAAGGATAGAATCCCAGTTGCAACAAGAGCAATAAGCAAGCCAAGCTCTCCCCACCAACCTTCCGCCTTACCTAATGATGAATACTGCCCAGAGGATGTGAATCAGTGCCCAATGATCCAGGTCCCTTCAGGAGGCCCTGTACTCTACACCGTTTCCAGAAATCCCAATAAACTGATGTCTTATCCTTTCTGTTTTTGAAGCTACACAGGTTCAGCATTATTTGATTCAGGCACAGATTGCACCCTTGTTAATAGCAACTTTGTGAAAAAGTTCAAGCTAGCTACGAATCATTTGTGGATTAAGAACATGGTTTTAGCTGATGAGCATCACATCACAGTGACACAGAAAACTGCCCCCTTCTCTGTCATGCTAGAGAATCTGAACTCCATCATCCAGGGTCCTGTCATTGATTTTCCCAAAATTGACAATGTGATGGGGCTGGACTGGTTGCAAAGGAGCAACCCTCATGTAGACTGGGAAACCTCAGTATTGACCATCAAATGTGAAGGGGTCAATCACCAGATCTACCCTGACTCAGTGGACCAGCTCCTATGCAACCACGTCTTTGTGCGCATTACAGAAACCCTCAATGAAAAGGAGAACCTAAAAGCAATTGACTGTGACTCCTGTCAATATGAGATCATACACTTTAAGGATCACCAGGATACCACTACTCCTCAGGATTGCAAAATTGTAGCCCACCATCCAGAAATCTTTAAAGAGGCACTACCAGGGTTGCCACCAGAGAAACACATGCAACACTCCATCCAGATTAAGGGAGCTATACCTAAGGTGTAACCCATCTATCAACTCACCCCAAATGAAGACAATGCGCTACACACTTAACTCAAAGAAGCGTTGGAAAAAGGTCTTATTTGCCCCTCATGGTCTCCCTTTGGCGCTGCTGTATTCTTTGTGGCAAAGAAAGATGGTACCCTTAAACTAGTTACAAATTACCAAGCTCTAAATGAGGTTACCATCAAGAATTATTACCCACTCCTACTCATTGATAACCTATTCAATGCCTTGGGCGGTGCCACAGTCTTCTCCAAGATTGACCTAACCACAGGTTACAACCAAATCCGCACCAAGGAGGAAGATATACCCAAAATAGCCTTTCACACTAAGTACGGGTCATACAAGTGTGTGGTGCTCAATTTTGGGATGAAAAAACACCATTAACCTTTGTGACTTTTATGAACAAAGTGTTTGCTACCCACATTGGCAAACACGCCTTAGTGCACCTGGACAACATTATTGTCTACAGCCCTTTGGTAGAACAACACCACAAGGACTTAGAGGCAGTCTTTGCTACCATGGCACAACATAAGCTGCTAGCCAAGCCCTCCAAATGTCAGTTCTTCTGCAAACAGTTGCTCTTCCTGGGACACGTAGTTTCAAAGGATGGCATCAATCCTGACAGCCAGAAAATCCTGGCCATTTGTAAGATGCCACCTCCAAAGGACAAGTCCAAACTTTGCACATTCCTGGGGATGGTTGCCTACATATAATAATTCATCCCCAACTGTGGTGTTTTGACTGCACCTCTGTGTGGGGTTCCTGATCACCGGTCCCCAAAGTGTGTCCTGGGTCATAGCCAGGGACCAGCTTAGAGGAGTTGTCATTTCCCAACAGTGGTGAGTGGTTGATCAGAAGCTTGTACTTGACCTGTATAACTTCAAACTCTTCCAGCACCTTTCCAATCACTAGGCGGGCATCCCTACCATGCACCTGGACTTCAGCGGGCGCCAACCCCTCTGTGGGTCTATACCATTCTTGTAACAACCTGGTAAATTCATTCCCTATAAACTCCCTTCCCCTATCCATCATCTCAAGATGCCTAGTCAATCTCTCCCACTCCTCCTGGGAAGACTTACTAGTGGCAAATCTCCTACAACTCTGACAATATGTATCCTCTTCCCCTTGACTAGGGTAAAAGATATGGGGTAGTTCACTCATTGGGCTTGTACTCTAATTACTGGAAATTTGGGCAGGGATTGTAATAGGCATTTATTCACAGTCAGAAGGAAGATCCCCTTAGAAACCTTCTGATATAACGCCTGGGTAAGGGAAACAATATGGGTTTGCCAATACTTGGAGTCCTCCAACATTCCCTTGGACTCCTTGTACTTGGACTTGGGCACCTGCACCTTGGTCTTAGGATCCTGCGGTTGCTCCAGCTCTGGTCCCTTCTCTCTAGCTCTGGCTGCTTTATCTTGGGCTTCTGCACCTTTAGCTTAGTCTTCAGCTCCTTCTGTAGTCTTTGTGGCCTTTTTAATCCACTTGATCCAGTCCCTGAAGAGTCTCAGATAGCTCCCCCTTTTATAGCTCCTTGTTTCAGATCAAAATCTCTCTCAGAACTCTGGTTTTCAAAAGCTTAAACTATCCAGTTTTTCTTTCTCTACAATATATTAAGCTTTAAAACTTACTTCATCCAATAAGAGCCCTGAATTTTCTGCTTCTGCTCCTCATTTTTTAGGCTTTAACTCTCAAGTTAAAGCCCTAAAAACACTGATCAAATAGACTCCAGCTTGCAGCCAATCATACACCTTGATTCAACTGTTTTGCCAAACAGTTTACCCAAATGACTTGCTCTTGACTATGGGTTGAACCCAAGGCTGTCTTGCTCCAGGTAAACAACTGCTCTGCGTTTTGAACAGTTTCACTGTGATTCCCGTCACTTTTTCTGACAAATCTCAAGCTCTTCCGTATATGTTTTGCTTAAACAAATTTTGAACCCTCAATTTTACAATGTTTTTCTTTGTTTCCCTGTGTTTT
The DNA here is from genome assembly GCA_014839935.2 of Entomophthora muscae. Classification (NCBI taxonomy): domain Eukaryota; kingdom Fungi; phylum Entomophthoromycota; class Entomophthoromycetes; order Entomophthorales; family Entomophthoraceae; genus Entomophthora; species Entomophthora muscae. The sequence continues at coordinate 69,877 of QTSX02004489.1, read as the reverse complement.
CTTCAACATTTTGCAACTTTGAACTTGCCCATTGCTTGCCCTTTTGCCTCTCCTAGTTGTTCTTGGCAAATTTTGCTCTTTTGCCTCACAGTTTCTCTGTCCTGTTTCCAGCCTCTTTCTGGCTTCTTTTTGCTCCATTTCAAACTTAATAAGTTTACAGTTTTAACATACTGTAAGCCATTTTCCCTCCTATTTCTTTCTATTAATATGATATTTAATTCTTTTCTATCATATTTAGGAAGTATTTAATTATTATTTAACTGCTTCTTTATATTCATATTTCCTCTTTAAAGATATCAAAATCAGCCTTCCAGCTTCTACTTCCAGTCTGGCCAGTCCTTCCAAGTCATCTCATAGTCCTGCACTCACATTTTCTGGTCCTTCAACCATTTCTTCAACCACATCTCTCAGCTCTTCAGCTTAACCAGCAATCAGTTTATCTTAGTCCACAAAAAAGCTCCTCTTAGTATCTGAACAGTTTATTACAGTCTTCAAACAGCTTATCAGTCTTCTGGATACTCCTTTATCATGACCAGCTACTCTTGCATCATAATCTTTGAGCCCTTAAACTTATCCTCACTAGGAACCACCTTAGTTCCACCTGCACAATGAACCATTCTGGTTCCAAACTTCAATATGAACCAACAGTCCCTCAATTAGTCTTCACTGTGATCATACAGTCCTTCTTACTAGTCTTCTCTGATGATCCCTTAACATGAACCACCTGGGTTCTTTATCTCAGTCCCTGTTACCAGAACCTGTAGACCCAGGCATGAGTCTACATTGAACTGGAATTTGACTGGGCCCTTGCAAGTGGCAATCCACTTAGGCCATCCAACCATAGGTCATCAAAGTCTATGCCATTGTTTTTACTTGCCCAGGTGATTAACTCTGGGCTTTCAGCCGCAAAGTAATCAGCTTTTATTGTGTTCTGAGGCGCAGCACAGACACACAATGGGAAATCCTAACCTTAGGATTGGATTTTTACTAAGTCTCTGTTAGATGACAGGGAAGGCTATGTGTTTACCTTGCGGCCCTGGAAGAATAATCTCTACTAGTTGTGGCTAGAGAGAGGCGCAGAGGTACAGAAGACACAAAGAAAAAAATGTGAATGTAACTTAATTTTTATTGATGAATGTGAAATGGAATATATAGTGGTTAGGAATACCAAAAAACACTACCAGGACAGTAGGATCACTTGCCACCAGCATTAGTGGGGCAAGTGAGTTGCGCAGAGTCAAGAAACCAAACAATTATACTTCCTGATTCAGTCATCAATTCAATTTGAGAGGCAAAAGCAAAAGCAAGAGATTTGTCTTCAAGATGGTTCACCAAAGGCAAAATTAATACATGGTGAATAGCAGTATTCACAACATTACCCTCCCCTAGATTGGCCTTAGGGGGGTAGTATTTAAGAAAGAACTTTGCGTGCACTTGAGCAAAAGGAAGGCCACTGGAGAAGAGCTTTACAGTGTATCCAGACCCTTGTTTGAAAGTCACTTCTAAAGAGCCAATCCACAGAGAATCCAACTTATGTGCGCAACCACCTAATCTGTGTTGATAGTAAAGTACATGGTCACCGACATCAAACTCAGGCAGGGGGGAGCTATGATGGAAATTGCGGTATAGTATGAAGCTGTTTATAAGTGATGGGGAATTACCACCCAAATCCACATAGAATTAATGATTAACCACCAATGTGGCTTCAGATATTTTTTTGTGAAATTTCCAATTGCAACTCCAGGATTAAGTAGAACAATTAGTCCTAACCAAAGTAGTCCAAGATAAATGACCTGAGAAAGCATCAATGCATCTTCAGCGTAAAATTCTGGGCATTGAAAAGTAGCACAATTTTCAGTTTCCAGAATGGGGGGGAATCCAAGATTGACTGGCATGAAATTGACATTTGGCGGCACCAACAACAAAGTTCTAATTGCAGGACCCCATCTTCCAGAAATGATTTGGTTCATAATCAGATTGTACATAATATACCACAACAACCCAATCACAGGATGCATTTTTAAAATGGAAATTAGAGCTTGGGATAAATGATTTTTATTGAGTAAATTTAGGAGGACTCAACTCTTAGTGTTGAAACAGGGAAAATTATTCAATATATATCAGAAAAATTGACTAAGCAATACCACCTGAGTCTTGACCTCCTATTCCTTCCACATTGTCAAGTAAGTATCTGGTCCAGGTTGCAAAGAACCCTTGCATGACTAGTTTCTGACAACCATGCTGATTAACAAGCCCATATTGGGTGACCTTCATATTACGCCAATTTATCAACGTCAATTTGGAAAGGGGAACCGGTTTCAGCTGACAGACTAGAGCAGCCATAACCCATTTCTGATTGACCGTTTGATTTAAATCCGTTAACTTGGTCAATTTTGATAAAGGTTTCCCAGCTTTTCAAGCCTTCTTGCTTGGGCAGATAATACCTGGTATGATGGAACCTACTGTGACAGGAGCGTCCAGCATTTTTGGGAGAGAGCTCAAGCATCTTAGTCTTATATGCAGAAGTGTAGGCAGTGGCCTGTATATCAATTTTGCGGTTGACTAGATCTTTGATGTGGTTGTCAGGATTCATGGCCTTATCAGAGGTAAGCAGGGGGGCCCCAAGAGCAATGGGGTAGTAGCCTCTTGCCCATACAGCATAGCCAAAGGGGAGTACCCAGTGACACAATGTTTGCTAAGGCGGTAGGCAAAGAGGGCAGCAGGTAAGTATAGGTCCCAGTTGGCAGCGTCAGAGTAGGTGAGCTTCCTCATGATAGAGACCAGAGTGGAATTTGCACGCTCAACTGACCCATTGGTAGAAGGATTGTAGGGGGCAGAGAAGGACTGGTGTGATCCCAAAGCTTTGACAACAGAGAATTACCAGCTTGGCATTAAAGTTAGTCCCATTATCTGAGAGCAGCACTTGAGGACAGCCATGGTAGTAGAAAGCATCTTGTAACAGGAAGGCAGCAGTTGTCTTAGCTGTTATGTCCTTTGTAGGGCAAGCCTCTACCCACTTGCTGAAGTGATAAACAGCAATCAGAATAAATTGACACCCAGAACATGAGCGGGGGAGAGGACCTACCGCGTCAATGCTGACAGTGTGAAAGGCATGTTGCGGGGGAACTAATTTGAACTCGTGGGCAGCAGCTCAAGGCCTCTGCAGCTGGCAGTTGTGGCAGCTAGCTATGACATATGGGATCAGCAGGCAAAGGTTCTCCCAGAAGTAATCCTTCTGAAGCCAGTCAAAGGTCTTGGCAATGCCTCCATGCCCAGTCTCTTTATGAGCTTGTGACACTAACAAGAGGCAAAGACTGGGTTGTACATAAGGCAGATACTGGCCCTGTACCTTCTTGAAGAGCTGATTGTTGCAAATAAGGGTATCTTCGGATAGCTTTGACAAGGCAAGTTGTACCTCTTCTGTCTCACTTTCCCAAGAAGAAGGGTACCCAATTAGTTTGTATAACTGGTCAGCCTCTGCAGGATGCAAAGCAAGAATGGGCATTCTGGAGAGCCCATCAGTGTTCTGGTGTTAAATCCCAGGGCAATAGAGCACAGTGAAGTTGTAACCTTGAAGATGTAGGGCCCATCTAGCTAGGCGCCCTCCAGGCTCCTTCAGTTGTTGTAGCCACTTAAGCAAAGCGTGATCAGTGACAACTGTGAAGTGGGTATCATATATGTAGTGACAAAACTGCTTGACTGCATGCAGCACGGCAAGACATTCCTTCTCTGTGACACTATAGTTCTTCTCATGTTTGTTTAGCACGCAGGAAGTGTAAGCCACAGGATAGTCTACACCCTTGTTGTCTAATTGGGCCAGAATGGCTCCAATAGCTATATTGCTAGCGTCAATGTACAGGATGAACTCCTTATCATAGTCAGGATACACTAGGATTGGCGCCTCTTTGAGTTTTTGCTTAAGGGTCTCAAAGGCTTGCTGCTGACTGGTGGTTCATTCAAAAGAGACATTATGTAGCAGCTGGACTAGAGGTTCACTAGTATTGGAAAAGTCAGGGATAAATTGTCTATAGTAGCCCATCATCCCCAGGAAGACTTGTACCTCTCACAGGTTGGTGGGCGGAAGCATTTTGTCAATGGCTTTAACCTTCTTAGTCATTGGGTGAATCCCAGTCTGGGTTACTTCATGGCCCAAGAATTCAAGACGCTCTTTGAAGAAGGCAAACTTGGAAGGTTTTAGCTTAAGGCCAGCTTCTCAAATCTTTATTAACACCTCCTTGAGATGAGCCAGGTGATTGGTGAAGGTAGCGCTGAAAACCGTTATATCATCCAAGTACACTAGGACACATGACAACTTCAAGTCACAGAGGATGGAGCCCATGGCCCTTTGGAAGGTGGCTGGGGCGTTGCAGAGTCCCTGCGGCATGTAAGTAGGCTCAAAAAGCCCCTCAGAGGTAATGAGCATGGCTTTTTGACAATCCTTGGGTGATAGGTCAACTTGCCAGTATCCAGATGCCAGATCCATTGCAGAGAAGAACTTAGAGCCTCCAAGACGTTGGAGGGCATCATCAATACATAGCAAGGGGTACAAGTTCTTCTTTATCAAAGAGTTCAATTGGCAATAGTCCATCACAATACAATGACCCCCATCCTTCTTCTTTAAGATGAGTAGCGGGGATGCCCAAGGACTTTGGGAAGGCGCCAGCAGCCCAGTGTCTAACAGTTGTTTGAGCTCTTTAGATACCTGGGCATCCTCTACACAACTGCGGCAATAGGGTTTAGCACGGAAGGGAGGAGTGTTGCCAGTGTCTATCTGATGGATAACGCCTTTGGCTAACCCATAGTTGGTACTGTCCTTAGCAAAGATGTTGGAAAATTGGTCTAGTAATTCTAGCACCTCTTTCTGTTGAACCAGGGACAACTGTGGAAAGTCTTGCACAGTGAACAAGGATAGGACTTGGGGCTCATCCTCAGGTAGGTTAAAATCTTGAAACGTGCCAAAGGGATGAAGAGACAGGACATCAGGAGCGCTCAACAACTTGCCATATCTAACAACCTGCCCCCTAGACAAGGTCATGGGGAGAGTTGTCAGGTTGGCTACCAACAACTGAACAGGGTCCTTATGAGAGACGTCTAGGATCCCTGGACAGAGATAGGGTTTGTTGCGTCCTAACAAGGGGGGAGAGTACAACTCCAAGAAGGTTTGTTCAGGTAGTTCATATGATATTTGGGAGTCCAGGATGGCCTGGGAGCCAGGTGGGATGGTGACAGCAGACATGGCTAAGAGAGGGATCCCTTCAGATGCAGGACAAGCCATGGGTGGACATTTTATGTTTGAGGAGTGGGTGCAATATTTGAGGTTGAAAACCCCAGTGGGATACTCCAAGGCACATGTCTTGAGCCGTTTCCCAGGAACTTTAACCGGCTCTTCAAAGATCAGAGGGACTTCATACCCCAGAATAGAGAGGTAACCATCTTTTAAGTTGATTATCCCATTATATTCCCTAAGGAACTGGGTGCCAACTAAGAGATTGTAACTCTCATTTTCCAAGACAACTGCTGGCGCAGCTAGAAGAAGTTTGCCAAACCGCATGGGTAGAGCAGAGTATGCCCCTATGGCGCAGGTCATAGACAGTCCAGCTGTGCCATATGACTGGTGATAATTAAGGTCAGGGGCAAGTTTGAGTTTCTTCACAAGCTTGGAGGAGACAATGTTGACTGGCAAGCCAGTGTCTAGAACGGCCTTGATCTTCACTTTTTGAATGGATATCTCTACTTGAGTGGTAGTGCAACCAAAGGGTGGAAGGACTGCCAAGATATCTTGAGCCTCTGCTAGTTCCTTATCCCACTTCTTGATCATGCATCTTAACCCTGGGAACTCCTTATAAACAGTCTGGAGAGGGAGCAAAACAGATACATTCTTGAAGACAGCATCAGCAACCTTGGCAGCTTCTTCTGACAGCTCCACCAGCACAGGGGACCTCTTAGCCTGAGTGAGGTAAGGGCGAGAGACAATTTCTTTGGCTTCAGGCAAAGGCTTAGCGGTAGTTGTAGTCTTTCCTGAGCGCAACTTATAGGGGACTGTAATGGTTTCAGGAACAGCCAGGACAGAGTACCCATATGTGTTGGCGTCGTCAGTATCAGAGTCATCCAGGTCAGAGTTGTCAGAGATATTGTGGAACAAGAGGAGGATAGGAGGAGCCTCATTATCAGCAGGTTCAGAGTCAGCTATAGAGGGAGGGATTGAAAGAGACTGGGAAGAATTGTCAACCAAGAGCGTCTCTGCCTCTAGGTTGACTGCTCTTTTCCTGCCTGTTCTTTCAGATCAGCTCCTTCAACCCGCGGGTTGGTGCAGACTCAAGAATGATGACCTATCTGACCACAGTTGTGGCAACCTTGGCGTCAAGGAGGGTTTTGCAAGTTCATGGTAAGAATGCAAGGACTACAGGAAGATGAACCAGAGTTAGAAGTAGCTTGACCTTCCCTAACAACTGCTCCAGAGTGGGTAAGGTGCATATCCTGCAACAACGTCTTTATGCTCTTCATGGAGGAAAGCATAGCCTTATGGGCTTTGAAGTGAAGGCACAGAAGTTGGTTAACCTTGAGGGCTTGAGCGCAAGCCATGTAGGCTTTATGGGCTTTCAACTGTCTGCTCATGATCAGTTGCTGTCCTTCCATGTAGAATCTGTCTGCAAACTTGGCTAGCGTCTCTTTAGGCTTGAAAGCAATATGCATGAAGGCGTCCTTCTTTACTTCCAGGCTAAGGTCACCACCAAACTCTGTCAATCAGAAGCTGCTTCATATCTTCCCACGTCTCAATAGAGGGCAGCTCAGGCACCACCACCTCCTGGCAAGTCAGATGTAGACAGGTCAGAATATGTTCTTTCTTAACTTTGTCTGAAGCTTGTCTCATGGCAGTTTTGTAGATAGTTAGGAAAGCTGCAATGGTTGAGGTTTTGGGGTCAAAGACTTTCTTAAAGGTAGGCTTGAAATGTGCTTCAGGAGTTGGGCCACCATTGTTGCTATTGAGCACATTTATATTCAGGAAAAACTCTGCTTTGGATTCCAAGGTGGGCTGTCTAGCCCACAGCTGACAAACACTTTCTTCAAGGGTAGTCAGGGTCTCAACAGCGCTGGCACCTGTATCAAAAGCTTGAGTGGTCTGTTGTGCAGTAGTATCCAAGCTTTGACCTTGGGTGGTCACTATTGTGGAGAGCTCAGCCAGTCAAGAAGTAAGGGATGGCCCCACTGAGAGGCAAGGGGCAAACCTATCATTTACAGAGTCAATCACATCATTCATCTCTTGTACGTCTCTATCCAGGTCAGTATGGTCTTGCCTCAATTGATCCACCTTGTTAGCTAGGGCAATTAGTTCCCTAGCGCATTGGATTTGAGGAGCTCCTGATAAGCCAGGGCAGCAACCATCTTCATCAACAACCCCAACTGGACTAGCAGCATTTGCCATCATTTCACGTAGGGCGGCAAGTTCTTGCTGTAGCTCCACAACTTGAGCAGTCAATTCAAGCACCTGGGGGTCAGGTTGAGGAGCTTCATCAGGACGTCCCCAACTGCAAGTAGTTGTACGTAGCTCTCAAATAGCGTCCCATATTCTTTGTTCTCATTCATCCAAATCATCAGAAGGGGGAGAGGGCGGAACATCTGGCTTGGGCATAGACAAGTCATTCACTTGACTCTGAAGTTTAGCTATAGCAGCAGCGGTGGCAGCTCTCTCTTGATCAAACACCGCACTGAGTTTATTAAGACCACTAACAGCAAAGTCTGCTACCTTCTGTAGTTGCTCAAAGGAATAAGTGCTGAATGAATTGAGCTGTTGCACAAGTTGTTTGAAGTCAGTGGGATAAGCGTTTAAGGTGGAATATACTTGAGTTTGCCAGGGTTGTTCTAGCTGGTGAAACTCATGTAGACGCTCTTTCACGTATTTGGGGATGAACTGGCACATTTGTTCAATAGAATTAACCAAACAGGTCTGGGAGGTGACAGAATTGCGCTGATTGTCAGATACCAAGGCAAACAGGGAATGAATCCACTGTTGGTAGGCAGCAAACAGGTCCCAGTGATGAGTAACCACTGCTTGCAGAGACAAGATTTATTGGATGTGGAGCCCCAACATCATTTGATGGTGGGCCAAGGCAGGCTGCACAAAGGACAATAGTAAGTTCTCAGCAGAGCCAGCTGCTGAGAGGAGATGTTGTGGAAATTGAGGAGCCATAATTAATTTGTAGTCTTCAGCCCAACTGAACTGCAACTAAAGGCAAGGGATGACTCCTTCACAGGCTATCCCAAGGGCTACCAACATGACTTGCTCCAAGTCAGGGGTACCCATGGGGTAAGCAACTAGGCAGGGGCCATTCCTAAGGTTCAGTATAGTGGGGGTAATAGGCTGGTTGACAATATCTTCCTCAATAGGAGGACTGGTAATTTCAGGTGAAGTTGACTCTTGTATAGGCAGAGGTAAAGGATCTGAAAACGTGGATGTGAAAGGGATAACCAAGGGGCTTACAGCCCCTGTAGTGAGCACCATTTTTATTATGTTCTGAGGCGCGGCACAGATACACAACAGGAAATCCTAACCTTAGGATTAGTTTTGTACTAAGTCTCAGTTAGATGACAGGGAAGGCTATGTGTTTACCTTGCGGCCCTGGAAGAATAATCTCTACTAGTTGTGGCTAGAGAGAGGCGTGGAAGTACAGAAGACACAAAAACAAAAATGTTAATGGAACTTGATTTTTATTGGTGAATGTGAAATGGAATATATAGTGGTTAGAAATACCACAAAACACTACCAGGACGGTAGGATCACTTGCCACCAGCATTAGTGGGGCAAGTGAGTTGCGCAGAGTCAAGAAAACAAACAATTGTACTTCCTGATTCAGTCATCAATTCAATTTGAGAGGCAAAAGCAAAAGCAAGAGATTTGTCTTCAAAATGGCTCACCAAAGGTGAAATTGATACATGGTGAATAGCAGTATTCACAACAGCTTTACTTCCCAGAGGACTGATCACACCAACTTCTGCAGCTGCTTCCCCAAGCAAACTGCCTTGGTGACACCTCTGTGCAGCTCTATACCCTCCAATGCTCACTCTGGGTTCTCCCCAAAGCTCCCATAGGGGCATAAACGAGGAAACCCTACCAGTCTGTTAGGTAGGATGCTTGCTCACAGACTTTCTGTAAGCGTATCAGGGTATATAGAGCCCTCAGAGCTCTTCCCCTCCCTGACAGCCCGCGCTACCTGCCAGGGGCCAAAACTTACAGCCCTGGTAGGAGTCCCCTCCATGCTAGCACATACTTCTACCCTGGCAGCTCGCGTTACCCGCCAGGGTCTAACATTTTCCAGCCTGAGCAGCAAACACTATTCATCAGGCTGGATCACTCCCCACCCCAAATAGACAAAGTTCCCTGCTGAGCTATCTCACTATTCACCCCAAGCAGCCACAGTTCCCTGCTGGGTGAAGACTTCTAGCCCACAGCAGCCAATATCTTCTTCTGGATGGATACAACATCTGCCTCTAGTAGTCTTTACACCTACTAGCTAGGGCTTACCTCCCCTAGTAGCCATCATTTCTTACTAGGCCTCTACCTGCAACAAACCAACAACACATTGTTCATCTTCAGCATAGCGTCTTTATTTGAAGCCAAATCAACCCTTGCCTGCAAAACTGTTTACTTGTAGATCATCACACTCTGTCTGCATAACTGGCGCCAAATCTAAGTTTGTATGGACCCCCCAACGTGAATTTGCTTCAGATGTCTTAAGGAGAAACTCACATCTTTGCTCATCCTACAATACCCCAAGCATGATGGGGAATATCAAATGGAGACAGACACCTTTGACACATCTATTGGGGGAGTACTACAAATCAAGAACAATGATGGTGTCTTCCTACCCGTAGCCTACAAGTTGCGCAAACTGACAGACGGAAAGTGTTGCTACCCCATTCATGACAAAGAGCTATTAGCAATCATACACTGCCTTGTCAAGTGGCGCTGCTACTTGGAACAACAGGAAGAATTTGCCACATTAACTGACCATAAATACCTTATATACTTCAAAACACAGGCAAACCTTTTCCTGAAAACAGGCACGTTGGATGGAACATCTAGAAAGATTCAATATGATCATCTAGTACAACTCAGGACTGGAACTTGCCATGGCAGATGCACTATTGCGCTTATTTGTTAGAGCCACAAGGGGCAAGGACGGGCTTGACCCAGACTGGCCCCTCCTGGTACTCTGAACTAAAGACAAAGGCTTCCCCCTAGCACTACTGACATCATAAAAGAAATGGTTATCAAAAATGAACACCTTTTTGCAGACGTATATAGGACATTACACCGCAAAATGACTGATGGAACCACCATCCCTTGCATCCTTACACATCATCAAGTTGACACCATTCTATGCTACTACAGAGATCTAGGACATACCAAGAGTTTTAACCTTTACAAATTCCTCAAAAACAAAGCATAGTAGCCAAATCTATATCTGGACGTCCAAGAAGTTCTTGGCCAATGTGAAGTGTTTGAAAAGTTTACAAAAAGAAACACCCCACCAAAATCTGTATTGCCTATTTATTAACAGCTGCCCTTCAAGATATGGGCCCTTGACATTGTGGGACTCATGCCACAAAAAGATAACAACAAGAAGTAAATCATCACTGCTATCAACTTTTTTACTTGCTGGCCAGTGGCGCAAGCAGTGAAAACTCACACAGGCAATGACGTTTGACGGTTCATAGGCAAGGAAATCATCAGAAAGTTCAGAAATCCAGAACTCCTGATAACAGACAGAGGCAAGGAAATGACCTCCAAAAATACCAACATATACCTCACCAAGAATAGGGTCCAGCACACAGTGATAACACCTTACCATCCTCAGGTCAATGGACATGTGGAGCGGCTGAATGATAGCTTAGTGCAGGCCCTGGCCAAACTCACCGCTGGGAGGCCTGAGGACTGGTACAAGCAGCTACACACTGCACTACTTGTATGTTGGACCTTTGTGAACAGATCCACAGGAAAAGCCCCTTTGAGCTTGTCTATGGCACACAGCCCAATATCATCCAAGTGCTCTCAGGACCCAAGCTGGAAATGCCCAACAAGGTTCCACCCCGCTTGGACCCTCAAATCATACAGGCCAATAGCAACCAATAAGAAAAAGAAGAAAAACGTCTACAGAATACCTTTGTTCCCATCCAAGAAAGACATGAGGTTGGTGACAAGGTCTAGGTAATGAATACCAACAAGAGTAAACTAAAGCCAGAGAAGGTGGGTCCTGCCATCATCTTAAAGGTAAACAAAAACAACACTTATCTTGTGCAAGGACTGGGAAAACGCAAACAAGACAAAGTTCTCCATCATGATTGCCTGAGACCCTGTAGAGAAAGACAAAAGCAATGGGAGACTTTCCTACCCGCCACCAAACAACAGTCAATCCAATACAGTTCCTGGGCTCCTGACAATCTCCCTGACAACCTGCCCCCAGAGGAGGCCAACCTTCAGCTGGGGGGGTGTCAAAACAGCAGGATTGACCCGCCAGCAAGGTTCTGAGTAAACAGGTTTGTGATCTGCAATCCAAATATTCAGTCACTTGAAATAAAATAGGAAGCCAACTCAAATATCCAAATCCAACAACATGAACAGATTATGATCTCTTATAGTGGATACCTCAATTTGGCGCTTGGCTCATTACCAGGATCAGGCCACCCCCTTCACCATCCCACCATGTGATTAACACAATCATGTTCCTGTTATCCAAGATTCACAATCACTATATAATACTTATCTCTCAATAAAGAATATTATCTAGTTTCCAAATATGTTCACCTTTTAACTCTTCTAAAACAGCACAGTTACAAAAACTTGTTACAGATTATTAAGCCTTAAACAAAGTTATCATCAAAAATTGTTACCTTCTTCCACTTATTGATAATCTTTTTGACTTCTTAGGAGGAGCAACTGTCTTCTCCAAGATTGACCTGACAGCAGGCTACAACCAGATTTTTATCAAGGAGGAAGACATATCCAAGATAGCCTTCTACACCAAGTATGGGTCATAAAAGTGTGTTGTGCTTAACTTTGGGATGACAAACACATCATCAACCTTTTTTACCTTTATGAACGAGGTCTTTACCCCCCACATTGGAAAGCACACACTGGTATACTTAGACAACATCATTAGCTACAGTTCCTTGATGGAACAGCACCATAAGGATTTGGAGGCAGTCTTTGCACCCTGGCGCAACACAAACTGCTTGCCAAGCCATCCAAGTACCAGTTATACTATGAACAACTCCCCTTTCTGGGACATGTGGTATCCAAAGACGGCATTAAACCTGACAAGCAAAAGATTCAAGCCATATGAAATATGCCACTGCCCAAGGTTAAGGGCAAACTTAGAACCTTACTAGGCATAATAGCCTATGTACACCAATTTATCCCAGACTGCAGCATCCTCACAGCACCATTGTCTATAATTTTGGGTTTCAAATACAAGTTTTTATGGACCCCACAACAAGACCTCTGTTTCTGCTGCCTAAAGAAAAAGCTGGTATCTACACCCATTTTGCAATATTCCAAAATAGACAGGGATTCTCAAATGGAAACAGACCCCTCCAACGCCTCTGCTGGGGGTGTACTCTGCATCAAAACATACACTGGCAACTTATTGCCTGTAGTCTATGAATACCTGCAATCTGATTGATGGAGAGTACCACTATCAAATACATGAAAAAGAGTTATTAGCCATTGTGCACTGTCTAGTCAAGTGGCACTGCTATTTGAAGAGACAATAAGAGTTCACTGCCTTGACAGAACACAAGTCCCTCATATACTTCAAAGCACAAGCCAATCTGTCCAGATGCCAGGCGCGCTGGATGGAGCTTCTCAAAAGGTTTAACATGATCATAAAATAAAAACCAGGACCCAAACTTGCCATGGCAGATGCACTCTCTTGCTTGTATGTTAGAGCCACAAGAGGAGAAAGCGGTCTCAATCCAGACTGGCCCCTCCTGGTACTCCAAACTAAAGACAAAGGCTTCCCTCCAGGCACTACTGACATAACTAAAGAAACGGTCATCAAAAATGAACATCTCTTTGCAGACGTATACAGGACGCTACACCAAAAGATGACAGATGGGTGCACCATCCCATACATACCCACTGTCAAGGATGCAATCACTGACTACCTCAATCATATGGGTTATTTTGTTGACAAAACAGAAGCACAAAGTAATAACAACTTAGTTCAAAAGGATATTGGACCTAGAAGTCATGTCCTATACAGGAATTGAACCCAGAACCCTAAGGGAGCAAGTAAAGTTAGTCTTGGATCTTTATTTGATCTTAGATTACCTAATTATATTCAGCTTATTCATTTAATTTACGCTCAAGACATAATCAACAATAAGCAGATCATAAATAACCAGACTATACACTCCAGATCTGATTGGCTACATTGACAGCTGTTGAAATCTTTAACCAGTTGCTTAATCTATGAACATATCCTAAATAGCACTGCCTTTGTCACCTCAAGCCCTCTAAATAGCCTCTTTTTCCTAAAATTTATCCCACTACCATGGTACTTGCTTCTCTGTCTTGCCAATCTCCACATGTTCATTGATTGCCAATTAAGAAGCCTTTTAGCTTATCCCCTCTTCTTAGCCACAGACTGTGAAACCCCTGGTTTCTTACCCTCTTCTTTCAAAGGTTCTACTTAATGGTTTGCAGATGATACTTAGGTATTTAAGTGAGCTGGAAATTATTATCTTCATCTGTTCTATCAAGAAAGCTTATTCCTTCCATATTACCTTCTTGTACTCACACTTAACTTGACTCACTCTTAGAACCATGAAAGGAATTTATTCCTCTTCTGATATCTATTTTTACTTCCTTGCTTGTCCTTTCCCTGGAAAGTCCAATCTGAACTACTTACTGGCATAACTCTTTCCCTGATGAGTCTCATAGGGAGGAGTCTTTAGCTGTCAGGGACCCACTTGAAAGAGAATAAATCCCCAATCTTGTGAGCCAAGGCCCCTAGATTTGGCAACCGCCAGAATTAACTCATTCCGCAAGCCAACTTACTATATGTTGACAATCAGAATAAAAATACTTCAATGTTGAAAGCATTGGAAAGTCAGAATTAAGTTTTCACTCATGCAGTCTACTAAATGCCAATACTTTTTTAATAAGCAGAAACCTGTTTACTGAACATTTTACTTAATAAAAATTAAGCTTTAAAGTACTTTTTAGGGTAATGTGACAACATAGATATCAAAAAGTCCATAAAAAATTATACATGAAAATGAAAAACTTCATAAAAATACACTTCAAATATAATTCACTATGAAATTAGCTATCTTCACTATAAAATATTTTTCCCACTTATAAAAATAAAAAAATCCAGTATACAAAAAGGTACTAAATAAAAATTCACATAATAGGGAAAATAAAATAATCAGAAACAGTAATATAAAGTTTTTTCTATATTGAAAACTACAAAAAATATAATTTACTAGTAAAACACCAATATAGGCCATATAATACAGTCTAAGGCATCAAACTATCAATAAAAAATCAATGATTTTTTTTAAAAATAGTATAATAAAATATAAATGAGTTATTTATAATAATTATTTATTTAAAAATATTATACTGAACATATAAGAACAATATACAAAATTAGACAATACTCAATAAATTTAATTCAAAGCTAGACTGTGATCACCTGGTTGCCATTAAGAACTGTGGCAATCTTCTTGATGTATTCCCCAATCTCTGAAAGCTTAAATTTGGCCTTGACAACGTCCTTAATCTTCTCTTGATATTGTTTCTCTTTGGTGGTTCTCTTCTTATTGGATGGGTGGTTCTCAATATCTCTGATGGATGCAAAAGTCTTCCCATGTTGGACTTTGAGATACTCATAGAAGGTGTTGTATCTGGGCTTGATTCCAAAGGAGGAATTGATATGCTTATGCCAGCCCTCCAAAGATGAAGTTGTTTTCATCTCATCCTTAAGAACTGCCTGGTAGCAGTTCCAGTTTGCTTTGGCTCTGGACTTTCTCCTGAACTTAGTGACCTTCTGTTCCATCCACTGTGGCATTTAATATTCAATGAAAGGGTAGAAAGCACCATCATGTTTCTTGGCATATGGATCCTGGCATAGGAGCTCAAAGGCTTGTTCAGTATGCTCTGGCTTTACAAAGGCTAGTGCTACAAACTTCTGAATTAAGAAATTGAACTTTCCTGATGTGTCTAGACAGTGGAGCTTGCTGAGCTCAGGTAGACCCTTTAGTTGCCTGTTGACAGCCTGTAAATAATGAAAAAAACACTCCTGGACCTCTCCATCAAAGGTTTTTACAAAAGTGTTATACTGGGCAGTTTCATAGTCCATGATTATAGTTAAGGGGCCAAGTGCTTTATCATGAGCTTCTTGTTCTGCAGCAAGGGTGGCTTCATCCTTTTCATCATCATCATCTGGATTGGCTCTAGTGTTATGGCCAGGAGGGCTCTTTTTATAACTGGGTAGGGCTCTGATGCCCTCCTGAGGGATTTTAAAGGCCCTTGTATAGATCTCTTCTGTTGCTCCAGGAAACAGAAAGTAGGCAAATGGGAGCACCTTGCCTTCAATAAGGGAATGTACAACCCATAGTTGATAAAAAAGGCGGGGGCATACTGCAAAGGTACCATCACATAACCAGGTCTCTGAATCCCTCAACTGCTCCAGGTTCTGTTGTGTAGCATAGCATATAATTCTTGCCTCTGATGTAGGACCATCATCATGCAAAAGGAATACCTCATCACTATTGAACATCTTTAACTCCTCTGTCAAGACTAACTCTCCTTGAACTATGGCTGATTTCTTATGGGGGACTAGGTCACAGCGTTTGTCACATATGTACTTCACTAACTGGTCGCAGTCAGGGATGAGCTTCAGGCTCTCATTACTTAGGTGTGTGGTGGCCTTAACTGCCAGATCAGAAGCCTTGACGTCTTTGGAGACTGGAACCATTTGGTAGAGGTACAACTTTAGAAGCTTTTTTTATAAGATTGATTGGAGCATTGCATGTGTGCTCTCTTTTTTCACTAGTGACCTTATCCCATCCTTCTGTGTTGATCCTGGCAGCACAGCTTCTATCTTCACACACATAATGCTTGCTTCTTCCTGCTCTCTTCTGATTGTTGTAATTGAAAACATAGCCATCATAGACTAAACTTGCACCTTCTTTGACAGACATTAGAGGGAAAGACCAAGAGAACTTCTTTGGGAGCTTAAACTCTCTTTTGACGTTACATATATTGTGAACCTTTAGGGGATCCCATGGGCCAATTGGTGCTTGATGATAGTCAGACAGGTAATCATCAGGATCTTCTTTATTGATACTTGATGAGGAGGATGGAGGTGCAGATTTTTTGGGCAGTGGAGGGGAATTATCTGGAGTTGGATTCTTGTGCTTCTTGGACTGGGATGAGCTTGATTCCTTTGAGCTTGATTCATCTGGGCTTGACTGGGGTTCTGGACTCTTGGGTATCTTCTTTCTTTCTTCCTTTCTTGTTTAGTGGAACCTCATCTCCTTCTGATTGGTACCAGCTTGGAGAAGAGGAGGGGTCAGGGGAGGGCTCTTTGCTTTCAGGGTCTGGGGTCTTCTCCTTTGTCTTCTGTTTCTTTGAGGGCTCTTTGGATGGTTTTTTTGTTGGGGTAGGGATTTTGGGCCTTTCCAGAGGCTTTGTGCACTTTCTTGGTTGACTTGGGGTTCTTTTGTGGCTTCTTGGAAGATTTGTCCTACAATAATTAGAGTATAGTTCATAAAGTAAGAATAATCATGTGAAACATGAATAAAATGAAATAATAATCATTTGTTTTAAATTTTATTATTAATTAAATAGTTTATAGAAGTATGGAAAGTAATGTTAGAGCTAGTTTATTAGTAAATAATAGAAAAAAACTATGTTTAAGTAAAAAGTTGACATTCTGGTAGTCACAATATTCAAAAATATTTAATTTAGTATGTCAGCATAAAAAACGCTTTAATTTTGACTGTTGGCATACTGAAAGTCAGCATCAAACTAGAAAAACACTATGTAAATCACTTATAAAGCTTAGTTAACATTTTCTGGAGTTGGTTTTTTAAGGCTGAAATTGATTATTTTTAAATTTAAAAAATAAAGATTTGTATATGTAACTTATGAAAACTAAATAATAGGGATTGTAGAGGGAAGTCTAAAGTATAGCCCTGGGTACTTTGGCCTGAATTACCATACCATTGTATGTGTGCTTTTTGTTAAGTGGCAGTGTTTTACTAATAAACCAGTGAATGTGTTGACATTCAGGCAGTCAGTGTTCTTTTATAGCAACTCTCCTATTAAATCTCGCTTAAATTATGTCACTTTGTTTGCTTATCCAAACCCCTTTGTTGCAATTTAGGTGACGTGTCAATTTGACACAAAGTCAACATTATAAATACATATATAAATTCTAGTTTTAGAATATGCATTTTGGCTTAAGTGGACTTCTGGAAATAAGCTATAGTTTATCCAGTGAGTTTAAAATAACAATAAATATCTTAATAATACAAATAACACTATGAAAGTTGGCATATGTCTTTGTTCAATGCTTATCTTAATATATATTTAATAAAAACAGTAGTATAAAATATAAAAAGTAGTTATTTTTATAATATTGTGTATTTTATTAAGAAATTTATGGATTCTTATTTGGGTCAACATCCAGATATTACTTACTTTAGTTGACCTTAATGTAAAAGTACAAAGAAACTTACATTTTCATAGTAAATTATATTAGTTTTTTGGCTTAAAATTAAGCTTTTGTTTAAACAGTGTCAACATTATGTCTGTTCCTTTTTAATTTTGCAATTCTGACTTAATAATTAACTATGAAAAATTAGCTTAGTTTTGGAAATAACCAATTCCAGCAGATAAATACTAAAATAATGTTGACTTACTGTATGTTGAAAAATTGTCAACATTCAGTAAGTCAACTTGCAGAATGAGTTAATTCTGGCAGTTGCCCTAGATTTAGCCCTGCAATAACCAAACCAATGGGAACTGTAACCATTGCAAGGTGACTGAACTGACCTGGGTAAGCAAATATCCCCATCAGGGAGCTAAACCTTCCTAGGAGATAATACCCTACCAGATATATTAAAAGGTATAAGGACACGTTGGGTTGAACCAGGGAAATCTCAGCTTCAGGAGGCTTAGAGTTGGAACAGCCATAGTTGAATTCACCCTCATGTCCAGAAAGATACTTAAACCAACTGTGAGCCAAGGACTCCTCTTGGTGAGAATCCTCTGGTGAGGAGTTGCGCCAGTCAGTGGTACAGGTTGTCCCTTCAAGGGAAAGGACAACAGGCAGAAGAGAGAATAGAAACCAGAACATGAAATATTTTCCCTTCATGGTTCTAAGAAGTATCAAGATAGAAGTGTGTGCAAGATAAAATAGAGAGAATAATCTTTATTGTTTGAACAAGTAGAAATAATAAATGGAGCTCACTTAAATACCCCAGTGGTGAGCTACAAACATTTCATAGGATAAATGAGTATGAGGGGATTTAAAATCAAGTTTCACTAAAATTATGGCTGAAGATATTGTCTTTATCATTAGTGCTTGTATATGGGGCTTAATAATATGGTAGATAACATATTGCATAGAGAGGTTCAAAGAAAAAGCCACAAGAAAAACCACAATTAAGCAGTGTTCTGGCTATTATCATTGTAAAACCAATGTGGAGCCTCATTTAAGTATAGATCTAGCGGTTTAGTGAGCGTCAAGAGTGGTCCAGGCAGCCAATCAGTGTTCAAGCAGTAAGTGACGTTGCCTAGTAGAATACTAACAATTTTAGAACTATAAACAAAAGTGGGGGCAAAAGTCAAATGAATTGGGCCAACAGAAATAGGTAATATATGTTGAATAGTTGATTTTGGACTAATACTAGGCTTTTCTTTAAGGTTCTGGATTTGATCCCTGTCTGGCTCCCAGCCAGAGTTCAAACTGGTATCCAAAACTTTGTTGTTGGTTTTCTTTGCTTTGGTGTCTTGCAAAATGGTGTCCACATAATTAATGTAGTCAGGGGAAAATTCCCTGACATTAGCCCATGGATGGTTCAAGTATTCTTCTGGTCATTGGGGAAGGAAATTCAACTATAGATGCACCACTCATCTCCCTCTCAAAGCTGATATCTCTCTGGTTAGACCCAATGCTTCATTCTACCTGTTGGTATACTTGGTGAGTTACTATCTCCTAGAAAGGTTTAGCTCCCTGATGGGGAGATTTGCCTTCCTAGGACAGGTTGAACACTTGACAATGGTCACTGTGCCTATTGGTTCTGTAATTGCAGGACTGAATTTAGGGGCCCTTGCCCACAAGATCAGGGCTTTCTTCTCTTTCAAGTAGATCCCTGACACTGAGTGTAGTTTGCCACCAACTTACATAGTAATTATATGTACACTAAGAGACAACTTAAATCATTTTTTTTAGGATTTTGTGAATTTTGTTTTGTATCTTGATTGTTTTTTGTTGTGGTCTGAGTTTTTTGTTGCTTTGTTGAGCTAACTTGCCCATCAACATTCAGAATCCCTGTTAACAGAGTGGATATTTTACGCCAGTGTTTGGATAATGTTTGAATCCATTTAAATTACAGGTAGAGTAGGGAAAGGCGCCAGAATCTTCAAAATTTGTGTTGTGACCAAACTTTACCCACTGCAATCTTCTTTGTGACTCTAGCTGTTGATCAAAAATCTTTTTGTGGTCTTCAAGTCACATCATAATTCATGCAGATTTGTTTTATGTTTTTAGGGGGCAGTTCACAATTGCAACTGCCACATTTTGTGTCCTGCTCCTAAAGTCACAACACAGCATGCATGAACTGGGATGTGACTAAGCACAATCTCATGCAGTTTTGTGTTTTGTCCAATAATAAGTATGCAAATATTCCTTTTGATTGAAATGGATATTTATCATTTTAAAATTAGTGTTTTACTATAGTTATCTCAAGCAAGCTGTGGTTCAATCAGAACAATCACCACAAGATAATGCCAGATAAAGCATGTAATAAGCTTTAGTCAAAGAATAAAACCCAGCAACCAAACCTGCTCTGATCTTAAATCCTGTGCCTTGTGTTGTAACTGTGCTGTTTTAGCAGAGTTACATGGGGAAAAATATTTAGAAGATAGATAATAATCTTTATTGAGAGATCGTGCTTATATAGTCATTGTGAATCAAGGATAACAGGAACAGGATTGTGTTGATCACATGGTTGGATGATGAAGGGGGTGGCTTGATCCTAGTAATGAGTCAAGCGCCAAAACGAGGTATTCACCATAAAGGATCATCATCTGTTCATGTTGTTGGATTTGGTAATTTGAGTTGACTTCCTAGTCTGGCTTCAAGTGACCGGATAATTGGATTGCGGGTCACAAACCTGCTTGGTTGGAACCTTGCTGACGGGTTGAGCCTGCAATTTTGACACCCCCCCAACTGAAGGTCAGCCTCCTCTGGGGGCAGGTTGTCAGGGAGGCTGTCAGGAGCCCGGGCAACATATTGAACTAGTTGCTGTTCTGTGGCGGGCAGGGCAGTTTCTTGTTGTTTCTGTCTTGCTTTGCAGGGTTGTAGGCAATCATGATGTAGGGTCTTGTCTTGCTTGCGTTTCCCAAGCCCTTGCACAAGGTAAGTGTTATTGTTGTTTACCTTTAGAATGATTTCTGGCCCCACTTTCTTGGGTTGTAGCTTGCTCTTGTCAACATTCATGACCCAAACTTTGTCCCCAACTTCATGTCTCTGGCGGATGGGAACAAATGTCTTTTGCAGACGTTCATTCATCTTTTTTTATTGGCTGCTATTGGCCTGTATGATTTGAGGGTCCAAGCGGGGTGGAATCTTGTTGGGCATTTCCAGTTTAGGTCCTGTCAATGCTTGAATGATATTTGGCTGTGTGCTGTATACCAGTTCAAACAGGCCTTTTCCAATGGATCTGTTCACTTGGGTTTGACACACAAGTAGTGCAGTCGGTAGCTGCTTATACCAATCTTCAGGTCTCCTGGCGGTGAGTTTGGCTAAGGCTTGCACAAGGCTACCATTAAGCCGCTCTACGCGTCCATTGGCCTGTGGGTGGTAAGGTGTTGTCACGGTGTGCTTGACCCCATTCTTGGTGAGGTATACATTGGTGTCTTCAGAGGTCAATTCTTTGCCTCCATCAGTTATCAGGAGCTCTGGCTTTCCAAACTTGCTGATTATCTCATTGCCAATAAATTGTTGTACATCATTGCCAGTGTGTGTCTTTACTGCTTGGGCTACTGGCCATCTTGTAGCAAAGTCAATGGCGGTAATGATGTATTTCACATTTTGTTGTGTTTTCCTGGCATGGGGCCAACAATGTCAAGAGCCCATACTTTGAAAGGTAGTTGTGTGCGGATGGAAAGTACTGACTTTGGCGGGGTTTTGCTTTTGGCAAAATTTTTGCATACTTCACATTGGTCTAGAACTTCTTGAACATTGCAGTATAAGGTTGGCCGCCAGGCCTTATGTTTAAGGAAATCATATAGGTTTTGGCTCTTGGTATGTCCAAGGTCTCTGTGATAGCGTAGGATGGTGTCAACTTGCTGATGCGTGGGAATGTAGGGAATGGTCGTGCTGTCAGTCATCTTTCTGTGTAGGGTCCCATATATGTCAGCAAAGAGGTGTTCATTTTTGATAACATTTTCCTTTGTTATGTCGGTTGTGCCAGGGGGAAACCTTTGTCTTTTGTTTGTAGTACTAAGAGAGGCCAGTCTGGGTTGAGCCCATTTTCCCCTCTTGAGGTGCAGACATATAGGCAGGAGAGGGTGTCTGCCATGGCAAGCTTGGCCCCAGGTTTGTACTGTATGAGCATGTTAAACCTCTCCAATAGCTCCATCCAGTGGGCTTGGCGGCACGACAGATTTGCTTGAGTTTTGAAATATATGAGTGACTTGTGGTCGGTTAATGCTGTGAATTCTTCCTGCTGTTCTAGGTAACAGCGCCATTTGACTAGGCAGTACACAATAGCCAACAGTTCTTTGTTGTGGATAGGGTATTGACACTTGTCACCTGTCAATTTTTGCAATTCATAAGCTATGGGTAGGAAGTCACTGTCATTATGTTTGATTTTTAGTACTCCCCCAATGGATGCATCTGAGGTGTCGGTTTTATTTGGTATTCCCCGTCACGTTTGGGGTACTGCAGGATGGGAGCTGTTGTGAGCTTCTCCTTGAGGCGTCTAAAACAGAGGTCACATTGGGGGGTCCACACAAACTTGGACTTGGCGCCTGTTATGGCAGATAAGGGGGCAGTCAAAACGCCGCAGTCAGGTATGAAGTGTTGTACATAAGCCACCATTCCTAAGAAGGTGTGGAGTTCCAACTTATCCTTGGGTGGTGGCATCTTGCAGATGGCCTGTATCTTTTGGCTGTCGGGTTTGATGCCGTCCTTTGAGACTATGTGTCTCAGGAAGGGTAGTTGCTCATGGAAGAACTGGCACTTGGAGGGTTTGGCCAATAGTTTGTGTTGTGACAAGGTAGCAAAGACTGTCTCTAGGTCTTTGTGGTGTTGTTCCACCAAGGGGCTGTAGACAATAATGTTGTCTAGATACACTAGGGCGTGCTTGCCTATGTGGGGCGCAAACACTTCATTCATGAAGGTTACAAAGGTGGACAGGGCATTGGTCATGCCAAAGTTGAGTACCACGCATTTGTAGGAGCCGTATTTAGTGTGGAAGGCTGTTTTGGGGATGTCTTCCTCTTTAATTTGAATCTGATTGTAGCCTGCAGTCAGATCAATCTTGGAGAAGACTGTGGCTCCTCCCAAGGCATTGAAGAGGTCATCAATCAGTGGCAGTGGGTAAAAATTCTTAATGGTAACTTTGTTTAGGGCGCGGTAGTCTGTGACCAGACGTAAGGTACCGTCCTTCTTAGCCACAAAGAATATGGCGGCCCCAAAGGGAGACTGCAGGGGCGGATAAGTCCTTTCTCTAATGCCTCCTTGAGGTAGGCGCGTAAGGTGTTGTCTTCATTTGGGGTCAGCCTGTAGATAAGGCATGCCTTGGGTACAGCCCCCTTGAGTTGGATGGAGTGCTGAATATGCTTTTCAGGGGGCAGCCTGGGTAGCGCTTCCTTGAAGATTTCTGGGTGGCGGGCCACAATGTTGCGGTCCTGAGGCATGGAGGTATCCTGGTGATCCTTGAAGTGTATGATCTTGTACTGGCAGGAGTCCCAGTCAATTGCCTTCAGGTTTCTCTTCTCATCCTGGGTCTCTGTGATACGTACAAAGATGTGGTTGTGTAGCAGTTGGTCCACGGAGTCAGGGTAGATCTGGTGGTTGACACCTTCCGGCTTGATGGTCAACACTGAGGTTGCCCAGTCTATGTGAGGATTGTTTTTCCGTAACCAGTCTAGTCCCAGTACAATGTCAAACTTGGGAAAGTCAATGACAGGACCTTGAATGGTGGAGTGGAGATTCTCAAGCATGACATAGAAGGGGGCAGTTTCTTCTGTCACGGCAATGTGGTGTTTGTCAGCCAGGACCACATTTTTAATCCGCGAAGGATTAGTGGCCAGCTTGAACTTATCCACAAAGCTACTGCTGACCAGGGTTTGGTCTGCGCCCAAATCAAGGAGTGCTGAGCTGGTATAACTGCAAAAGCAGAAAGGATAGGACATTAATTTATTAGGATGTCTGGTGATGGTGTACAGTACCAGGTCCTCTGAGGGCACCTGGATCATTGGGCATTGGTCCACGTCCTTGGGTCATTATTTGTCATTGGGCAAGTCAGGAGTTGCGTGGGGAGAGCTTGGCTTGCTTAGTGCTCTCTCTGGGCTTTTCCCTCATCTTGGTTACCTTGTGTGGCAATGATACAGAAATGGGTTTGGTTTGACTGGCCATTGTTTCCGTTTCCATGTCCATTTAGACCCGTGGGTTTGTGGTTGGTGTTGTTCCCATTGCAACAGGAGGTGGTTGAGAGGAGCGCCTGCCTGGATGGGAATCCTTGGGTCTTTCTTGTTTCCCAATTTTTGCCTTATGCAGTGTGTTGGATGTTTGCTCCGCTTTCTCTGCTTCACAATAAAGGCTTTGCAGGTTGGTCACCTGATCCAGGTTTACATGCCTCATCACATGCGGCTTAAGAGTGTTGTAGCACATGAGGTGTGTGGCTGGGGTGTCAAAGGCCATGTTGGATGGTGCACAAAGATGGAGTTCCTCGTAGATGCGGGTGAGTTCCTTCACGGTGCCTGTCTGGGTCAGGTTCTATACTTGGCGTATGATCATGAGCGCTGTATCTTTAAGCACAAATCTTGCCAGGAAGTCTTGCTTAAAGGTATCCCAGTTCTTGTTGGTGTACTCTTCATGCCACTTGTTGCACCAGGTGCCAGCATCATGGGTCAGGCAAATGGAAATTTCTGCAATCCAAAACCGCTGTGGGCATTCCATCTGAGCCAGCTTGCTCTGGGCGGACTGGATCCATGCGGCGGCGTTGTCGTTGTTGGCCCCGGCAAAAGGTTCTAAGGCGGCGCTCTGTAGTCTTTGAGCTACGTAGGCAGGCATGGTGGTTTTGTTGGCTGGTTGCGGCATCAAGGAGGGAGCCTGAAAGAAACCTTGTGCAGACATGGCGTTGAAGGCAGATAGCGGGATTACCGTGTTCTGGTACAGGACAAAGCCATCGGGTATGGCGGTACCAGGGGTGTACAGAGTCCAGTCAGGCGGGAGGCCAGACATAATTCTGTCTAGGATTTTTTGGCCGCGGCGTGTGCGGGCAACAGGCAGAATTTTTCAAGATAAGGTAGGATGGAGAACCTACCTGTGCTACCAATGTTGTAACTGTGCTGTTTTAGTAGAGTTATATGGGGAAAAATATTTGGAATATATATAATAATCTTTATTGAGAGATAGTGCTTATATAGTCATTGTGAATCAAGGATAACAGGAACATGATTGTGTTGATCACATGGTTGGATGATGAAGGGAGTGGCTTGATCCTAGTAATGAGTCAAGCGCCAAAACAAGGTATCCACCATAAAGGATCATCATCTGTTCATGTTGTTGGATTTGGTATTTAAAGTTGACTTCCTAGTCTGGCTTCAAGTGACTGGATAATCAGATTGCGGGTCACAAGCCCGCTTGGTTGGAACCTTGCTGGCGGGTTGAGCCTGCAGTTTTGACACTTGCACAAAACAATATCACATGTCTTTTCCTTAAACCCTGTTTGAATTTTACATCCTGTGCCTTGCACAAAGTGAAACCATCTGTTTCATTCTTGGAAACCATCTTCCCTTTATATTTATACCTGCACAATGGGGTGAGGCACAGATATACATGGATTGCTCTGTGACCTAATCAAGAACCATCTTAAAAACGGGGTTGTGACTCTGTGATTACACAATTGCTGTGACCATCTCAACCCTACTTACAGGTGTCACAATTTTGCTTATCCTGTCATGGTCTGATCTGAAAATATTATCATAAAGTTTAGCTTTTTATTATTTGAGGAAATAGCCTGAATTCACACCATCAAAATGGTGTATTGATCTTGTTCCTAGCTGCCCTAGACCCTGACTTATGGACAATAATCAATCCAATTGCCAAAACATGCCAAATCCAAACCAATAAGGATCATAGAACTGGTTGACAAACATTGCGTATAAATCCAAGCATAAATCTGCAATGCCTGAGTCAACCAGATTGGCCAAATGCTTGTTGGAAAGCCACTGAAAAGGATAATCCAATTGTATGGGTTCTAGATCATGAATTGAAGGTCCCTGCAAAGGCAAACCTTCTCAATTGTAATATGAGTGAAACTGGTTCTGAGGTGTTCTATCTTCCAAGCAACTCTTCCACCAAGAATTATATACAAGAGCCAAGAAAGATCCAGAAGAATTGAGAAGAATTATGGGAAGGGTATAAAATATCCCCATCTTCCCTGCTTCCTATTGTGATCATTCTTAGTCTTGCCCAATAATAAAGCTCAAGTTCATATACAAGTTTGATTTATTATCAAGATTGCCATAGTGAGATGAAACCACGTCAGAACCCCCTGGGCCTTGGCATATCCTGATAGCTTTGAAAAAAATGTACTGCAAAGAAGCTGGGGGAAGGGCTAGAGGATCAAGTGTGAGTCCCAAGCAACAGATAAAGTGAATCCTGAAAAGCTAACCAGGTGCATATTTAATACCAAAGCTCAGATCCTGCCCCAGGCCAAGTTGGTCTGTGCATCTTAGCAGATTTAAAAGCTGATGTGATCTGAAGTGGCAAGATTGAAAGCTGAAAGAATATGTTCAATGTAAATCTATCATGATAGAATATGATAGTGTTATTACTGAGATTGTCATGAAAAGCTTGTGGCCTTGTTAGGTGTTGCAGTATTATATTTAAACTTGGTAGGCTTATGTGCAAAGATTTATAGCATGGAAGCAACTTTAAAGGTGGCAGAAAAAAATGCATATTTAAATCAGGCCATAAATATAAGAGAAATCTTCTGGCAATTGCTCTTATTGATCTTTGAGACTGAATGTTACACTTTACTTGGGCTTTAGCATTCTACAGATATACAAGCATCTGGTGTTGGGTTATGCAATTTAAAATGAAGATTCAAGAGATAATTTAAATGAACATTGTATTATAATCCCCTTTAAGTATATCTTTAATATCAGGATGATATCATCAGAGAACATTTTTATTATCTTCCCAAAATTTGCAGCCAATCCAAGGCAGCCCCTGGAATAAGTCAACGAGCTGGCCAAGCTGCAATTAGCATCAAAGTTGCATGCCAGAGCCAACTTTGTGGGGATTGAAAAGTCAATATACTCCACCCAACTTTTGTAGATTCTGGGTTATCCATCGCAATATACATTATACTTTAGGTAACCAAGTTTCCTAGAACCTAACATCAGCTTGAGGAAGATCCTTCGACTTGCACGCTAAAGGTGAAATAACGTTCAGCTGGAATGGATCTCGTCGACACTCAATCGGCACAATATTTTTGTGATTTGCTTGCCAGGACCCAGTTGAGCGAGAATGAGGTTAGGCGTCAGGCCGAACTGGAACTCAACTCTGCAGTAGAGACCAACCCCGATGTATCGGCTCTATCGTTGTTGCAAATCCTAAGAGCCCATGAGAATCCCCAGGTAAATCAACCTTTACATTAGATATAAGAGCATATAATAATGGGTTGGCAAAGGTCAGAAGCTATGCCGCTTTGATATTTCGAAGACTTTTCATCCTTCCTACTCCGTTAGAAAAAGATGAGGGTCTTGTTGATCCTGTCCTCTATAGTAAATTATCCCCTGACACTCAGGCTCGTGTGAGGCAGACATTGATCCAAGCACTTCGCGAGGAGGTGGAAAATAAAACAAGATATAAGATCTGTGATGTAGTTTCCGATTTATTTATCTATTGTGAAACTTCCCAAGGTAAGATGCTTAAAAGCAAAGGCTCAAACCTCTTTTTAGTCCGCTGGCAAGATCTTCCTATTATCATTGTGGAGCTTTGTAATGAACCACAGAGTCACCTACGGGAATCTGGGTTTAAAATTATATCCTCTTACCCAGATATCATTCCAGATAGTAAACTTAACTCTGTGGGTAGCGCCTTTTGTAAATATTCAACCGAAAGTCAACCTATGGTAAGGTATCTTTTAAACTTGTTTATTCAGGATTAGGTTCTGTTAGCTTCTCTTTCAGCTTTTATCGCTTTAGTTATCAACTCTGAAAACTCTCGCCAAGATATGCTTTCACAATATTTGCCGCAGATGCTTAAGGTAGTATTTTAATTTCTCCAAGCTAATCGGCTCAGGTTCTTGAAACTTTTTACATTGCCAAGGATGAGGCTTCAGTTTCTTCTGCCATTGAAGCTTTTATTGATTTGGCTGACTCGAAGGGAGACGTTCTTGTTAAATATATCCAAGATCTGCTCAAATTTTGTGTTGGAATAATGAGCGATGGAGATCTCGAAGATGGTTAGCGCTTTGAATTAGGATTATTACTTAACCTTGATAGCTACTAGGCATTTAGGACTAGAACTTATACTTACACTGGTTGATGCAGCCTCAGCAAAATGCAAGAAATATCCTGAACTTGTTGAACACCTTGTGCCGCTTGTCCTGCAATGGATGGCCTCCTTTGAAGATGAGGAAGCTTGGTATATCACATCAGAGCTTGAAGATGGCGATGATGATTCATTCCAAATGATTGGGCAGTACGGAATCGATAGATTAGCCTGCTCGCTGGGTGGGAAGTTTCTTCTCCCAGTTAGCTTCCGATACATTAAACAAATGCTCCGCTCCGAAGTTTGGCAGCAGCGCCATGCTGCCCTTCTTGCCGTTTCAACAATCGGCGAAGGGTGCGCCAAGTTAATGGTAAAGGATATATTTAACATCGTGTCCCTGGTTCTGCCGTATCTCAAAGATCCCCACCCAAGAGTGAGATATGCTACTCTGAATTCGATTGGGCAGCTCGCGACTGATTTTCCTGATGAGTTTGCAGTTAGCTTCCACACCAGTATTCTCGGAATGGCTATTCCATTGCTTGAAGACTCTGCATTCCCCCGAGTTCAGGCTCATGCCGCAGCAGCACTTCTCAATCTGTGTGAGCGTCTGGATAAGACAATGCTTGAGCCATATTTAAGCATTCTTCTTGATAAGCTCTTTAGTCTGCTTAATGGAAGCCCAGCCTACATCCAAGAACAGGTCTTGACAACTATTGCCTCAATTGCTGATAGCGCCGAAGACCGCTTTGGCCTTTACTACGACTCCATCATGCCCATGTTGGTTACAATCATGGAGGGGGCCGTCGGCAAGGAATACCAGATGTTACGCGCCAAGGCCATCGAATGCTCCAGTTTAATTGGGCTGGCTGTAGGGAGCGAGAGGTTTCGGCCCAACGCAGAGAGCTTTGCAAACCTCCTGTATAAGATTCAGGGGGAAGTGACTGAGGTTGACGATCCGCTTGCATCGTATCTGCAGCAAGCATGGACGCGGGTAGCTCTGATCCTTGGGAAAGAGTTTGTAAGCTATCTTCCCCTCGTGATCCCTGAGCTAGTGGTTGCGGCTGATCAAAAGCCCAACGTGGTCATTTTAGAAAAGGACGAAGAGCCCGAAGAAAACTATCCGTCTGACCAGGGCTGGGAATTCCGAAGGGCTCATGGCCAGCAGGTTGGCATTCGCACATCGCTGATGGACGATAAATGCACAGCAATCGAAATGCTTATTTGCTATGCTCAGGCGCTGGAATCGGAATTTGCCAGCTATGCAAGCGACTTGATCCCCCGCATGCTGACGTTGTTCAACTTTTACTTCCACTCGGGTGTGCGCCACGCTGCTATTCGTTCGATCCATCCCCTACTTTACTGCCTGATAGATGCTGGCTATGACCGTAGTGACATTGACGCACTGCGCAAGGAAATCTTTATCGTCCAGATGCGCCAGCTCAACATCGAGTCCGAACAGGAGTACGTTAACCTGGTGCTGTCCAGCTTCCACGAAGTCATCAATGTTGTTGGGCCTCAAAGCCTGACCCGATCCGAAGTTGTCAAGTTCAACACTGTGGTCATGCCACGAGTGGAGCGAGTAGTTGAGCAACTGTCTGAATATGCTCGGGTGAGTTCCCAGCCAGACTACGATGAGGATGAAGTGGATCCTGAGATCCTAGACGAGGTCGCATTCAACCAAGACTTTATGCAGACACTCTCTCAATGCTTCCACAATGTGGTTCGACTACACGGATCTCAATTCTTCCAAGAACTTGTACCCCTTACAAGCATGGCAAACCGCTGCTTCGACAGCCCCAGCCCTCACGTGCGGCAATGGGCTGTTGGCGTCTTTGATGACATTGTCGAACACGGTGGTCAAGAAGCAACTGCCTTCTTCCAAGGTTGCTTTATCGAGCCCTTCCTCACTCTTCTCCTGGACCCTTCGCCATTTGTACGCCAGGCAGTTTCTTACGGCGTTGGCTTATGGGCTAAATTTGGTGGCCCTGCCTATGCTGAAGGATGTAGTAGAGCAATCGAGCCTCTGTTTGCATCCATTGACAAACCTGACGCACGCACTCAAGACAACGATATAGCCACCGACAATGCAGTGTCGGCCATCTGCAAGATCATGGAGCACAGCCCATCCAGCGTAGCTGATCCTGATAACGTAATTCAGCGTTGGTTAAATGCTCTGCCTATTAAGAGTGATCCTGAAGAAGTCCCTGAAGTTTATCGCTTCCTCTTAAACTTATTTGATCTCAATCACCCTCATTTAGTTGGCTCCCCAGCTACTCTTTCTCGCCTTGCAATCATCCTTGCCCAAGCGATCATCGATGACCTGTTGGACCAGGACCTCAAAAACTCAATCTTTGCTTCCCTCAGGAAGATTCTTCAAGCCAGCTCGGAACAATTTAGAAGCGAACTATGGAATAGGGTTCCTGACGACAAACGCAATCTCTTTACTCCCCTCCTATAGAGCCAATCAACTCCTAATCATCACTCCATTTAACAATTTATATCGTTGCTTACCTTAAAGGCAGATATGCCCATTGAATCAACCATCTGTGCTCAAGAGACAGCTTTGCCAATAAATCTTTTCTCAAAGTCATTTTACTCATTAGTTTGCCAGATACCCCTGTGTAATCATTTCCCTTAAACTTCAAGATCCACCACAATCTCTTGTAGCTATACACCAAACAAATGGCTAGGACAGGTTTGCGTACTGATATTTATATACAAGTTTAGGCTATTAAAAATCATAGTAGCTTAATGAAACCAGTTTCCATATGTATTAAGCTGTCTAATGTAGATCCACACCTCATAATGATATGCTCATACAACACGAGCAGCATCGTTTGCATACTTCCATAACACTGCCGTGGCACATGATTGCACCATCTCAACAGTACAGCTGAGCCACTAAACCCAGTCCCTTACATCCAGAAACATGATCAAGTCCCAAGAACAAACCCTTAACCTTCCAAAAGACCTTTTGGAAGGTACCTCTATCCAGATAAACAACCCCAGTACCAAATCACACCCATAAAGACTTACCAGTATCCCAAACAACCATAAAGCCTCTACTCAATCCAACTCTCAACTTGAAGTATACATCCACTTTTCTTATCCTATATATCCTTAAGTATAAATACAACAGTGGTGGAAGAAGTAGGTTATCCCAGCCCTCTTTAGCACAAAGGTATCCCATCTAAGAAGGCAGAAGAGTACAGCTCTCCCTATAGGTTAGACCAAGCATACTGGAACCTACATTGCCTTTTGAGGTCCCCAGCTTCAAAGAGATGCTCACCCCAACCAAGAATTTCATCAACCCCCTCCAGAGGAACCCTTGGTATTATCATAAACCCAACCATATAAACAGCTGCAGTTGTATCTCATAGTTATCATCAGTTTGAGTCTGACTCTGTTACAATTGACTGATGGTACCCATCCAAAGATATCCAAATGATCTCAAACCTTACCTGAGATCTATCTGGCTACATATGCCCCTCCCCATTCTATCCCCCTAGCTGCGGTGTAATCCAGCAGCGCACTACTTTGGTACTTCTCCACCTGCCAATCTTTCCTATGAAGGGTGCCATCAGTTTCATAAACAGTAGCATCCTATCCCACATCTAATTGATCCCTGGTAACCCTTTGTAGGGACCTGGATCAGTTTTATCTAGCTTATCCCCCATAATCCAATCTATATTCACCCTGTTTGCGCTTCCAGTTGGTTAGAAGTGCATGAGGTTTATATCAGATTGTTCCAGCACTAATCTCCCTCTCCCGCCAAGAGGAATATCTCCAATTATATAGAAACAGGATCCCCTTTTTTCAGGAACCACCCATCATTCTTGGCTCTGTCAGTTGGCAGGGCCAGGTTAAAAACTAGTACCAACTTCATAATGTAGGGATCATATGGTTGAAAGGAGTTCATTTCCCCAGGTAGGGGTAAGGAAGTTGATCAAGCCAGTCAAAGTCAGGTAGAATAATCTCAAGTAACCAGGAAAGGACAGAGAGAAACAGCTTTCATGAGTGAAAAAATTCCCTGCTTGGAGACTCAGGGTGGGGTGGATGGAGAGATGGGCCTAACCCAGCCTAGGTTAGGCTCACTATGAATACTGTAAATTCAGAACCTGAACACAAAAATGCAGGATTGTCAAATCCTTGGTCC
Source organism: Entomophthora muscae (assembly GCA_014839935.2). Classification (NCBI taxonomy): domain Eukaryota; kingdom Fungi; phylum Entomophthoromycota; class Entomophthoromycetes; order Entomophthorales; family Entomophthoraceae; genus Entomophthora; species Entomophthora muscae. The sequence continues at coordinate 37,741 of QTSX02004489.1, read as the reverse complement.
AAATTTTGAATCACTTTTGCGGGATGGCCTTTTTTAATTAAATTGAATTCTTTGTATATTTATTTGAATTTTTAAAAATTTGAGAACTCATAGACACTTTGCAAAGTTCAAGTTGGACTGCATATTTTCAATGGAGAAATGAATTGACTGGAATCAGATTTGAAGTGTTCAAATCCATCAACCATTTTCATTAAGTTTACTATGTTTTTTTGAAATTGCGGGATTGTCAAATCCAAGAACCAAATTTCAAATCACTTTTGAATGCTACTAGTAAACTCAAATAATAATTGCAGGAACTGGAATCCAAATTCAATGTACAGTAAGCACACTAGGAAACACCAACCCAAATAAAGAAGCTCCACTCTGGATAAAATCAAATGAAAAATCCAATCTCAACAACCATGTTTAGACATAAAAAGTGACTAAACTTTAAAATTATCCAAACCTGGAAAGTATACAATATTATACACTTCAAATCACAAATATAGAAACTCTGCTACTATTCAAGGCTAAATCAAGAGAAAACAACTACCCACAACTAAACCAATAAATCCAAATAAATACATATGTAATCTAAAATATATTTTTTATTTTATTTTTATGGACCATCAATTGCATTCCCAACCTGCTCCTGCACCAGCCTGCGGGGCAGCCTGTCCACGAGGGCGTCCCAGAGGGTCCAAGCACAGACCTAGAACCCAACTCAAGGGGAGTCATGCCAATGCACAGGCCTCCCAAGGTGTCAGCGCCAGCCAACCACCTCCCGCATCCCAAGCCCAATCAACCAGCCTAAATCTAAGACAGAAGCTTCTCCCAAGGCCTGCAACCAAAGTCTCTTACACAAAGATCATCAGGAATAATGAGGTTACATACATCTCCACTGTATACCCAGTTGTCACCCAGCCCCGCACTCTTGATCCAAGAGTTGCCACTTCCTGCCCCCGCGTCTTTGACACCACATATAAGCCATTGGCCACAATTGAGGAGCCATCTGCACCTGTATTATATGCCATTATTGATGGTGCCAGCACAACCAAGCGTGATCCCACCTTCTACACAAAGGTTCACATCCCCTGTGTTGAGCCTTCCAGCCAGGATGCTGCGGTACCTGTCAAGGGCCGGCGTCAGTTGACAGATAGTGAGCGTGAAGCTCTCCTCAACTGCTTGAACAGGGGAATGGCGGTTTGGGATATTGCGTCCCAATTTGGTGTCACAGCCAGATACATTGCCAACATCAACACCAAGTATGGCAACACCGGGCAAATTGCTGAATCCACCAAGGCTAAGCGGCAGCCAAAACTCTTGCAGCCTGTGCATATTGACACAATAAAACAGTGGATAGCCAAGGATTGCCGCCTGGACTCACTTGCTGTCCAATCAATTCTGGCCACAGAGTTTGGGCTATCTGTTTCCAAAACCCTTGTTTAAAAAACAATGGTTGATTTGGGCTTCTCCTGGAAAGTACTTGGAGTTTTGCTGTACAACAGAAACAATGAGAAGACCATCAAGGATTGACGCATTTATGCCAAGACATATCTGGCACTAAAGGAGGTTGTGAATGTCCAGTTCTTCTATATCAACAAATTGTTGTTTTCCTCCTCACTCAGGTCTAGGCATGGGTGGATCAAGAAGGGGTCCAAGGATGGTGTAGCCCATTGTGCAGCTGTCTGCCCCCAGACCTATTCCATGATAGCTCTTCTTGGTCCTTGCAGGTTGAACCAGTATCAGATGATTGAGGTGTCAAAACTGCAGGCTTGACCCGCCAGCAAGGTTCCAACCAAGCAGGTTCATGACCCGCAATCTGATTATCCGGTCACCTGAAGCCAGACTAGGAAGTCAACTCAAATTACCAAATTCAACAACATGGACAGATGATGAACCTTTACGGTGGATACCTCAATTTGGCGCTTGACTCATTGTCAGGATCAAGCCACCCCCTTCTTTCATCCAACCATGTGATCACCAATCTTGTCCCTACTATCCTTGATTCACATGAACTATATAATCATTATCTCTCAATAAAGATTATTATCTATCTTCTAAATATTTTTTCCCCGTGTAACTCTGCTAAAACAGCACAGTTACAACAAAGGGTTCCCACAATAGCGGGACTTTACTCAATTTTCTCCAAGCTGTCAAGGAGTACCTTCAGATTAATTACCGGGGCACAACCAACATTTGTGTGTTGGATAATGTCGGGCTCCACAAAGTGGATCTGGTTGTGTCTAAGTTCCCGCCCATCAACAAAAATAGCCATTTGGCCAGCCACTGCCTGGCTGACTGTCCAATGAGACTCTTCTTCCTTTTCCCATATTCTCCATTCCTTAACCCAATTGAGGAGGTCTTTGGGTGGATCAAAAATAAGGTGAAGAAAGGCCTCCCCCAGGACACTGAGGATCTCTTCAACATTCTCAAGATCAGCCAATTTGCAATGCCACCCAATGTGGTGGCAGCTTTTTACAAGCACTTGGAATCCTTCCTCCCCAAATCCCCTGCCTCTGAGCCAATCACATAAATGGGTGCTTTGGGTTTTATTTGTTTTTAGCTTAATTTATTTTGTTTTTATTAGGACACAAAAATTATTATTTATATATAATGATGTGACATTGAATTGCATTATAGACATATAAGAATTAGTAAAAAATATAATTAAAATTAATTATTCTAGATATAGATATATGTATTTTTTATTATAATCCACCAAATAGTGTATTACCTGTAGAGTTAACAAATAAAAAATAAAAAAGATATAATTAAATTAATTTTATTTAAACAATTGTGAATCCTTGTTGGTACTTTGGCTTTTTTAAGCCACAAATTGGACCTCACAAGTCATCATCTGATCCTTAATATTCCAGTGCCACTATAGCCACACAACACAAAAACCAATGATTTTCATGTATCTCTTACTAATTAGTACTTATGACGTGGGTCAAGCATATCAAATATATTTGGTAGGACACAACATTTCAAAAACGGCATCTCAAAAAACGGCATCTCAAATTTAATTTGAGATGGCATTTTTTGCGTTAGTGAGTTTGAATCACAAAAAAATAAAATAAACAATAAAATAGTTAAAATTTACATATACCTTTATAATGTGGCATATTGAATTTACGCCATCTTGATTCCGTCACTTCAAGTCAGATTAATTAAATCTTATTTTGTTAGCTTTATTTACATATGAAAACACTTAGTGTGGGGCGTGTTTACGCCATCTCAACTTTACGTCATTTTGAATTACGCCATTTACCTTAAACTAAAATAAGCTTATACCCAAACTAAAATAAAGCCTGTGATATAGTGCCAGAAGATGTTTCTATAGTATTAATCTAAGAAACTTATAATAAGAACAACCTAAATAGATGCCACTATGATAGTCCTTCTAGTGATTGTCATTGCTGGGTAAAAAAACCAGTTTTGTTATATGTAATTTATAACTTTATTATAAATGGATACATTGATAAGGGTTCTCTTAATAAAATATTTTAATACTTTAAATTCAGAACCTAAAGGTAAAAATGTGGGATTGTCAAATTCTTTTGTGTGAACTCACCAACTTAATAGAGTAATTTTCATCCCAGAACGACTTACTTTTTATATAAAAGGATAAAAATATTCCAGTAAGTTGGCAAGTTCACACAAAAGAATTTGACAATCCTGCATTTTTACCTTTAGGTTCTGAATCTACAGTAGTGATTTTAATATGGAAGGGGGTGATTACGCCATTTCAATTTACGTCACTTAAAAATCCACCAAGTTTCATATCACCCAATTGATTCAAAGCGCACAATGGATAGGGGAAAATAAGAGGAAATCACCTATGATGCCAGGCTACGCTATATCAATTCCCCCACTGCAATTCTTGCTTTCCACTTTTCAAAAGTATAGTTTCACGTCAAAAACAATATTAATAAAAAATGTAAGAAAACATATGAAACTTTGCATATATATATTTTTTGATCTCCTCTAAACAACTGGGTACTTTTTAACCCCAATTGTATAAGCTAGTTTTTGAGAAACTCAAGTTTTACTCTTTGGCCCGGTTGAGGTAGCTCCACCATAAATTTGTTAATTTAATATAAAAAAGGTCAAAAACACTATGTTTTTGAGCTACGGCATCTTGATTACGTCACTTCAAAAACGCCATCTTGAGAGCAAGTTTTCAGTCAAAACTCAAAGTTTTGCCTACTTGCGTTACTAATAAAAAAATTATTTTTTCAAATAAAAAACATTAAAATTTTGATAGTATATATTTTTTGATCTCCTCTACAATTCTATGTAAAAAATCAATACTTTTATATTAAAAACATTCTCATTTTTCTCTTTAAAAACAACCCCCAAATTGCTCATATTTTGATACTAATTCACTTTTAGATGCCTCCCAAGTCCATCAACAAAGCTGCGTCCAAGGCCTCCAAAGGCAAAACCACTCCTCCCAAGGCCAAGAAGACCAAAACTACCCCTAAAAAGCAGCCTGCTAAGGGTAATGCTCCTCCCAAGACACCTACGCCCTCACCAGAGCCTGAGGAAACAAGCCCAACCCCTCCCCATTCTCCTTTTGTTTACTCCCTGTCAGACCCTCAAGAGAAGTTGTTCAACTTCAAAAGCCATTCTGACCCCACTTCAGAGCCAGAGGATGAAGAGGAGCAGGAGTCTGAGCCTGGTGCTCCTGCAGATGAGCCAATTGAGCTCTGGGATCTTAACTCAATCCACAATGTATGCAATCAAAATGGCACATTTGCTGTGCCCGCCACATACCCTGTCAGCTATCCAATTATGTCAAAGAAAGGGGGTGCTGGCTTTGTCCACAAGGGCTACAGCTTCAGATTCAACAACAAGAAGAAGCTCATCCATCAGCATCACTTCAAATGTGATAATGTTGGCTGTCCAGCTAGACTCACCACCTATGGGTTCACTTGTTTTAAAGCCCTGACTATTAGGCATGACTGTGCCGAGCCCTTTGATCCACTGTATCAACTGATCCGCTGGTTTCTTTGCCAGGTCATACCAACCACCAAAGACCAAACTGCAACTGAGGTTGTAAATGATGCACTTATTAATCTAAATAATACCCAACTTGCAACTGTTGGTGGCGCCTCAAAACTTCAGAGATATCTCACTGACCAGATATATGCTCTGAGCACTGAAGGCGTCAGTGCTACATCAATTGATCAGTTGATTCTAACTGAGGAGCAAAAGCTTTCACAGCATGAAGAGAGATTCCTACTTCACAATGGTGGGCAACATTCCCCAGAGCGGATTATCTGCTTTGCAACAAGCCAGGATCTTTGCAAACTTTTAAAATGCAAGACCTGGCTTGAAGATGGAACATTCTCCACCTGACCAAAGCTCTTTAGCCAGCTTTGGAATATCCATGGGCAGGTTGGAAATCTGGTTCTTCCCCTTGTCTTCTTTTTTCTTCCTAACAAGAAGCAAGAAACCTATGTTCATGCACTCAATCCCAAAGGCCAAGTTGAATGAGATCCTCCCAACTATTGAAGAGGAGCCAAAGGAGACTAGAGGGCGCAAGAAAAAGGCCCAGTCAGAGGAAGCCACCCCAATCAAGAAAAATCCTAAAAGCCTTCCCTACTATGTTTATCTGGTAGTAGATTTTGAGCAGGCTCAGGCCAATGCTTTTATTAGAGTCTTCAAGAGCTCCCCTCAGGGATGCTACTTCCACTTCCGGCAGGCACTCTGCCTCCAAAAGTGCTCTGCACTTTATGAGCTGGTCTACACTGAAGGCACAAAGGAAGAAAAGAACGTGTTCAACTGCTTTGCTGCCCTTGCCCTTGCCCTTGTGCAAAAGAAGGAGACAAATGCCTTCTACAATGCCCTCCTCCACCATCCTTACATTATTGCCAACCAGGCAGCCTTTGCGCCCTTTATTGAGTATTTTGAAACTCAATGGGTTGGTATTTTTCAGGGAGCACGCCACATTAGAAAAGGCGGTGACTCAATCACATGAAATTTCTTTAAGCAGGTGAAAGATGGCCTAATCAAGACCACCTCTTCTCTTGAAGGGTGGCATAGTCAATTTGCCACAAGGGTCCGGGTTCAGAAGCCCAAGTTCAACAAAATCATGGTGCATCTCAAAACCCAGCAGGCCATCTCCGCCTGCCTCTTTAAAACAGGCATGAAGACCAAGGGTGATCCCCCCAAGCAGACCAAAGTGGTGAAAAAGTATACAGAGATTAGAAAGGTGGTCCTTGCCTACTATCCCAAGGATAGCAAGCTTGAGCATCTCCAAGCTATCTCAGTTGCTCTTTCTACTAATATTTGAGCCCTTTCCTAATAAAGTCTTCTTTATCTTTTCTCTTATTTCCTTTAATTTTATCATTATTTTTGACTTTTTTAGTATTTGGTACAATTTTATGCTTATTTTAAAGTATATTTTATAGTTAAAATAGATAAAAATGGTTGTTTTTGGGTATATTTTAACTTTTGGGCTTTATGCAACTATGTTGCTACTAATTGACCCCATTTTTTATTGCAGATATGGAATTTTGAGGCTTTTTTAAGCCTAGAAATGTTTTTTGAATTTTTATTTTTGGGATTTTTTGGGTAATTATTGGGGTTCAAAAAATCTAAAATTTTAAAACTGTTTTTTCTTAGTTAAAATGCCATAAATCAAAATGGCGTTTTTACTAGTAAATCAAGATAGCAGAAATTTGAGATGGTGTATTTTGAGATGGCATTTTTTGAGATGCCGTTTTTGGAATGACGTGTCCTACCATATATTTATCAAATTGTATTACAAGGGAAAGAGTTGAGTCCTAAACAATCACTTGTTTAGAATATAAGTGGAGTGGGCCGCATGATCCAGATAAATTCAATTCTTGTTGTTTGTATGTGTAATAAATGAACCCATACTCAATGAGCCAGCAAATAAAAACATTTTTAATTATTTTTTATTATTTGACATGTTTGCAACTATAACTAAAGTCTAATAATATATTTAGATATATTATTATTATAACTGAACTATTAAATTTTAAATATTGAAAAATCAATATTAAATTTAAATATTTAATTTTAAATATTGAAGAATTAATATTCAAATTTAAATATTACAATTTAAATATTAAAGTTATAATTTTAAAAGATTAAATATTAAATATTAAATATTAATATTGTCAAGTTTATACTTCTGGGAAATATAATAAACAAAATAAAGGGGAATATTAAGAAGAGAATGATACTTTATTTGATATGAATATAGGATATTATATAGTATCATGACAAGCCACATGCTATCCATGTACGTCATGGAGGTCATGGGGCTTATCTGAGTAATGTTCCTCTTGAGTCACAAGGCTTAATCAAGTTGTGTTCCATTTAGCACCTGGATTGAGTGATCCTTGTCATAGATGGTTAACTGATAATGGTGCCACCAGTTTATTGCCTGGACGGTGAACCACTCAGTGAGCCACTCGGTGATTTACTTGGGGTGTTAATTCCCCAAGAGGGAGTAATTGAAGATGTTGCAACATCTCCCCCTGGGGTGCTGGAAGGCGGAGCCTTGGGAACCTTCCTGAGAGTATCTGGTATACAGGCTTGATATTGGTCCAGTTTGGCATTGGGTACAGGAAGCCTTGAATTTTGTTGGGCTGCTCTTGCCTTATACAAACAGAGTCAGTCATGGTGCATACGTTTCAGTTCAGTTCAAGCTCCAATCCCTTTGATGAGGTAGGTGTTATTGGGCTTCACCTCCATGACAATGCCTGGTCCGCGTAACCCTGGGTCTAGTTTGTGTTGGTTGTGATTGACAACCCAGATCTTGTCTCTGACTTGGAACCTTTATTGTTGCAATGGGATTGCTTCCTGCTGATCCCTTTGTTGTTCCATCACTTCTTGGTCCTTTCTGGCTTGTAGTACTTTTGGGTCATTACTGTCTGGTATCTTCTTTGGAAGTGGCAGTTGTGGTCCCGTGGTTGTACTGACAAGTGAGGGTTTCTGACCATAGACAAGTTTATAAGGGCTCTTACCCGTATTGTGGTTGACTCGTGTTCTGCAGACCATGAGGGCAGTTGGTAGCATGTTGACCCAGGCTTTTGGATTGTTGGCAGACAACTTACTGAGGGCTTCCACTAAAGAGCTGTTTAGTTGTTCTACGTGTTCATTTGCTTGTGGGCAATATGGGTTGGCTGTGACATGTCTTATTCCATTTTTGGCAAGATAGATATTGGTGTCAATAGCTTAAAGTTCAGTGCCTCCATCTGTGATTAAGAGGTCAGGACTTCCAAACTTTGCTATGATCTCCTTGCCAATGAATTGTCTCACATCATTGTCTTTGTTCTCTTTTGTGGCTTGTGTTACGGGCCATCTGGTTGCATAGTCAATGGCTGTGATGATGTACTTCCCTTTGCTTTCACCAGGAATAGGTCCCACAATATCCAACAACCATACCTTGAATGATTGTGTGATGGATACAGGTACTACTGACTTAGGTGGTGCTTTGGTTTGTGCGTAATTCTCACAGACCTCACATTGTTCTAGTACCTCTCTGATATCATCTAGCATGTTGGTCCACCAGTAGCAAGTCTTGAGATATTCATGCAATTTTCTGCTACAGGTGTGTCCCAAGTCTCTGTGATAACAGAGGATTGTGTCAATCTTTTGTGTTGATGGGACGTAAGGTACAGTGTCACCATTTGGAAGGATTCAGTGAAGGGTACCATATACTTTTTTGAACAGATGTTTGTTCTTGAGGACTTTCTCTTGGATGTCCATTGATGTGCCAGGTGAGAACCCTTCCTGGAGATTCCCCATGATTAACATGGGCCAGTCGGGGTTGCCATCAGTGCAGAGGATGTGTTTATTGTATAGCCTTGATAGGGTGTCTGCAGTAAGAATCTCTCTGCCTGGCTTGTATTCAATTTGCATGGGGTATCTCTGTATGAGACTCATCCATTTGGCTTGTCTTCTTGACAGGTGTTGTTGTGTTTTGAAGAATATCAAAGACTTGTGGTTGGTGAGTACTTTGAACGTCTGGGCTCCTTCCAGATAGCATTACCATTTCATGAGGCAGTGTATGATGGCAACCAATTCCTTATTATGTATAGGGTATCTTTGTTTGCCGTCTGATAGCTTTCTTGATTCATATGCTACAGGGAGGAAGTCCTTTTGGGCCGTTTAGATACGGAGGACTCCTCCTATGGCATAATCAGAGGTGTTGGTTTCTAGCTCATAGATACGCTCACAGTTTGGGTATTGCAGGATGGGGGCAGTAACCATGCGCTCTTTCAGTTGGTGGAAATGTTGGTCTCTTACGGGTGTTCAGACAAATTTGCTTGTTTTCCCAGTGATGGCTGACAAGAGGGCTGTCAGAGCGCCCCGGTCAGGGATGAACCTGCATACATAGGCTACCATTCCAAGGAAGGTGTAGAGTTCACTCTTGTTCCTTGGGGCTGGCATCTTTGTTATAGCGCGCATTTTGTCTGGGTTGGGCTTGATACTGTCTTTGCTAATGATATGACCAAGGAAGGGGAGTTCAGTTGAGAAGAACTTGCATTTGGACGGTTTGGCAATTAGTTGGTTTTCTTGCAGGGTGCGGAGGACTGCGCAGACGTCTTCCCAGTGTTGTTGTAGGTTGGGACTATAAATGATGATGTTGTCCAGGTAGATGATTGCTCTTTTTTCATTGTGTTCCTTGAATACTTCTTTCATGAAGGTTAAAAAGGTACTGGGAGCGTTTGTCATGCCAAAATTGAGGACAACACATTCAAAGGATCCATACTTAGTCTGAAATGCAGTCTTTGGAATGTCTTCAGGTTTCACGCAAATTTGGTGATATCCTGCTGTCAAATCAATTTTTGTGAAGATTTGGGACCCCCCAGGGCATCAAAAAGGTCATCAATTAGAGGCAGGGGATACCTGTTCTTTATTGTGACCTTGTTGAGGGCCCTGTAGTCTGTGACCAGGCAGAGACCTCCATCTTTCTTTTCCACAAAGAAGACAGCGGCACCAAAGGGTGACTTTGAAGGTCTGATGAGGCCTTTATTGAGTGCTTCATCAAGGTGGGCTTTCAGAGTGTTGTCTTCTTGCGGTGTGAGGCGGTAGATAGGTCGTGCTTTAGGCACGCTACCTTTTAAGTCAATCTCATGTTGTATACCCCAATCAGGGGGCAGTCCAGGTAGTGACTCTTGGAATACGGAGGAAAACTCATTGACTAGCTGGTCTCTAATTGGGTTCTGTTTGTGTTGAGTTTCTGTGTTTTTGAAATGTATGACTTCATATGTACATGTGCTCCAATTGATTTTGCTGATGTCAGTTTCTTTCTCTGTTTCCATGATCTTTACAAAGATGTGGTCTCTCATGAGGGTGTCAAGATGTGTTGGGTACACATGATGGTGGACTTCTCCTTGCTGGATAGTGAGGGTGGCACTGTCCCATTCAATGTGAGGCTTTGTCTTTTTCATCCAATCTAATCCAATTATGATGTTGTATTTGGGGATTGGAATGATGAGGCCACTAATTGTTGTTTGGACATCTCCAATTTGGGCCTGGAAAGGTTTTTTCTTGTGGGTAACTGGTGTGCTGTGGTTGTCTGCCATGATGACTTTCTTGATGCTACTCCAAATGGTAGGTAACTTCATGAGGTCTTCAAAACTCTTATTAATGAGTGATTGATTGGCTCCAGTGTCAAATAGTGCTGTGCCCTGGTATCTGCAAAAACAGAAAGGATAGGTAAGGAGTTTATTTCCAGATTGGGCGGCAAACAGTAGAGGATTGCTGGAGGGAACCTGGATCATGGTGATTGAGTCCACGTCATGTTCTCTGTACAAGTCTTGTGAAGAGGGGGAGAGCAGCTTGCCTAAGCACATCCTGAGATTTTCCCTCCTTGTTGGTATATTTGGTGCTGGCCTGGTTGGCTTGTGCAGTGCAATTCCTGTTTCAAGGCTGGGTACTGTTGGCTTGGTTGTTTTGCTTATTGGGGCGAGGCTCTCTCTTAACTGCAGGGTTTTTCTTGCGCTTGTTGGTGCCGTGTAGATTTTCAGACTTCTGAGCTGTGTGTTTTCCTTCTAGGAATACATCCTCAAGGTTCTTACAGTGGGTCATGTCAAACTGACGTCTAATGTGTGTGAAAGGCCATTATAGAAGTCCAGGCGTGGCCCAGGTTCATCAAAGTTGATGGTGTTAGGCACACAGTCACATGGTTCTTCATATGCTGCAATGTATTCTTTGATGGTTCCTGTCATTTTGAAGGTTCAAAGCTTGGTCATAATCACCACGTCCGGGTCCTTCATGGAGAACTTTTTGAGGAATGCGGCCTTGAACAATTCCCAACTTTTCTTCTGGTCAGGATGCTGGGCTAGCCATTTGGTAATAAAGCGTGAAGCAGTTCCTGTGACACGGAGGGCAATTTTGCTGACCCAGAGTCTTTGGGGATACTCCACTTGTTCAAACTTACTCTTGGTGCTGTTGTGGTTAGCGTGATAGTGAACAGTCCACAGGTTTTGAGGGCGTTGTACTGATCAATGGGTACAAGGAGATTATTGTAGATGACAAGGCCTGGGGGATGTCTTGTCCTACTTTGTAATCTCTCTAACTGTTAGGGAGTTACATTGCTTGTGTTCTTTTCTTGGGAGGAATTTTTCCTTTGAGTTGGGTAGGTATGAATAACCTACCTGTGCTACCACTGTCAAGTTTATACTTCTGGGAAGTATAATAAACAAAATAAAGAGGAAGATTAAGAAGAGAATGATACTTTATTTGATATTAATATAGGATATTATATAGTATCATGACAAGCCACATGCCGTCCATGTACGTCATGGAGGTCATGGGGCTTATCTGAGTAATGTTCCTCTTGAGGTCAAGGCTTAATCAAGTTGTGTTCCATTTAGGACCTGGATTGAGTGATCCTTGTCATGGATGATTAACTGATAATAGTGCCACCAGTTTATTTCCTGGGCAGTGAACCACTTGGTGAGCCGCTTGGTGATTTACTTGGGGTGTTAATTCCCCAAGAGGGAGTAATCAAAGATGTTACAACAATATTTAAATTGTAATATTTAAATTTGAATATTAATTTTTTAATATTTTAGATTAAATATTTAAATTTTAATATTAAATTGTCAATATTTAAATTTCAATGTTTAAAAAAAATAAAAAAAAGTTAATTTGCAAGGAAATAAAATTTATTAGTGATATGCAACTTGCAAATGGAATGTGATTATTCCGGGGAATTATACCTCAAAATCAAATTTTTAGCTAAAGTGTCTAACTGGATCCATGTACTCTTCTGTACGTGGTGGACAACCCTGGATGCAATTGCTAGAGGGGTGGCGCCCTGCACCCCGGTGGTTGCCAAATGCTTGATAAAAGGGAGGTGGGTGAGCAAATTGATTAGTAGATTCTTTTCAGGAGGAACATAGTACCCATACAACAATGCCATTGCAAAGAAGTCATACAGGACGTGCTTGACTGTCCTATACCCCTGCAGTGTCTTCTGGTGTTCTAGTGCTAATTGGCATATATCAATTTATATAGATACATCTTCCAACTTTTTGATGTTTGTTTTTAATATGCAGTACAACAGTATTTCTAGGTGTACAGCAACGTGAATTCTTTGTAAGGTATATTTTTTGGAGAACATGCATACTTTTTTATATACTTGAGCTAATCTGTTTATATAGAACATATTGCTGAATTTGAAGATGGTTCCAGAGGGCGCCTGACTTGTATCTGCCCCCATGCCTCCGCAAACAAAATAAATAAAGGCTTAAAATTATTCACAAGGACTGTGTCACTGACTTTATTTGATAATGCTTTGAATAATTCATTAAATTTTCAGTTTTAATATATTCATTTCCTATTTGAAAGTCGGTTTTTATTAAGTCTTTTCATATTTGTTGATGTTTGAAAATGGGAATTGTTGAATGATTTCATAGATATATTCATTAAAGTTTAATTTGATATCCCCACAAATTCCATTCATCTCTTTGAAGTTGATATTTGCTCCTATTTTGTATGCTTCCCTAATCCACGGCAAGCACCCTGCGGGTGGTAAATATTCCTTAGCTCTAGCTTTGATATTTGAAAAATCATTCATATTTATTTGAATTTTTTTATTTATTTGTTTTACAGGGGCTACCAGTGATTGGTAACCCCCGTAGAACCAACTTGGCGTAAAAGTTGCCACTTCTGCAACCTTGTCCCCATCTCTAGTTATAACTAAAGTAAATATAAGTAAAACATAAAAAGACTTACTAATTGTTTCCCCTGTGGCCCCCTCAGCCACAGGTGCTGCTTTGGCAAACTTCATGAGCGTTGGCTGCTCTTCATTTAATTTCCTGGGTCTTATTTTCTTTATCTGTCTTGCAACTTGTGCTTTCTCTTGATTTTCATGTGATAAATTTTCAGTATTTCTTGAAGCGCTCCTGCTTCTTGCTTGTGTTTTGTTTTCTTCTGTTTCTATTTGGTTAGTTTCCTCTTCATTTGTGTTGATTTCCTTTGAAATTTCATTTCCTTCAATTAGTTTGATTGTTTGAGTATTCTTTCTATTGGTTTTTGCAAATTCTCATAAGTTGTAACTTTCACTTTTGAAATCTAACCACTTGAGTATTTCCTTTTGAAGATTTAAAATTATTTCCTTGTGTTCTTTGTTGACCATTGTTCCCAGGCTATTTTTTGCGGTTTTGTTTTGCTGGACCAAGGCCCTTCCCTCATTTCCCAGTTGATTTACCACAATTTCCCTTATGTTATATTCAAGCTCAACCACCTTTTGGAGAGCTGACTCTAATTTGTTTATTAGGCTGTAGATATTTGACATTTTGTTTGAATCACATAAAAAACTGGGTTTTATAGTACTATCATCAACGCATGAATATTTTTCATCATTATTAATAAACTAGGTGGTTGCCCCATCCAAGGAAAGAATTAAAGTTGAATTTAATAAATCAATTAAATTTATTTTATTGTCTTTTTAGGCTTGTATTACTTATTGCATGTTTAATTAAAATTTTATTTGATTGCTTTATTAAAAAGTAATTTCAATTATATTTATTTAAAATTAAAATTGTATACTCCAAGTATAAATAAAAACTAAACCTAAATAAGTATAGTATCACTATTAAGTTTAGTAAGGCTAAACTAATTATTTTAAAATTTAGTAATTGATTTTTAATGTCTTTAAAAATGTAGAGCTGATCTGCAGCTTTTAAATAAGCTATTGGACATCAAAATCGGCTTAGTATTCACTGAGATACATTGATTTTAGTTTTTGTAGTGTGTATTAAAAGTAAATTTAGATAATATCAAATCGAGTCCGAGCCCTTGATTATGACGCGAACCCGATTCCAGCACTTAACTATATATCTCAGCATCTAGAGCAGCTAGAGCTATCATGTTTGGTACCACTTTGATCAGAATCATCTGAAAATTTTATCTACGTCCTCTAAATTTCATGAAAATCATCATATGGAAACATAATTTTATCATAGTTAGTTTACTCCACTGATGTTCTTTTGGGATGAAGCTATGTCAAGCAAGGTCTACTCTGAAACAATATGGAGCCACTTGGATCAGGTGGCATCGAATTGGAATGGTCTACTATCTCACTTGAAGAATAAGAATTTCGAAATGTCCAAGCCAACCATCTCCTTCTTTAAACTAATATTTATATTTATAATTTAAACTGTATTGCTTTAAATTGACCAAGCTCTCTTGTCGTCATCGATTCAATCCTCAACATAGAGCATAATCATCCAATCATATAAAACAATCTAAAACAATTGCTGCTTCTCTTCCAGTTTTAATCCACCCATTCTAGAGTCGGGTAATCTAGAAAGATAAGCCACTTTGATATGGTTGAATAGGGTTAGCCACTAATTTAAAATGCACGTAATCGAATACAAATTTATTAAAGTTTGAGTGGCTTATATTTCAGTTCAACATGATTTAGACCACACTCCACTGAATTCAATCTGTGTAATTTCAAAGATGCATGTAAGGGATTGAATGTAAGGATGAGCCAAATTGAGCTTTTGGCTTAACAATCAACTTTTAAAATCAAATTTAACTAAAAATCAATTTAGTCGAATCCCTTACGGCTTGAGCCCACTCGAGGTGACATTACAGACAGACAGACTCACTTTTATATATATTAATTAAAGACCATAAATGTAAAGTTATATTAGTATATTGCAATTAGACGGCAACTCTTGATATTTAGATATTGTGTGCATAACTCAATGCAATTTTTAATAAAATTTATTGTAAACTTGACCTTTTTCATTGTAATTTATTGAAATGTACTGTGTTTATATTAGAGAGCCATTAACGCTTAGTACAAATATTGATACATAGTGCATTTTACAGCCTGTATATTTACCTATTGGCAATAACTTTGTAAAATTTTCAGTCAGATTTTGCGAGGTAATAATAATATAATGTGTTAATAGATTACTGTTTATTGTCATTAATTGGCTGATTTTCTTTGCTGTGGCAATTGTGCATTTTTTGATATTTCTGCACTAGAATCCAATTGGTTGGCTTCACATCCAATTGCACAGGCAATAGGAAAACAAGCCGCCACCCCAAGACCGGATGTGGTCAGGGTGGCAACTTGCTTTCCTATTGCCTGTGCAATTGGATGTGAAGCCAACCAATTGGATACTAGTGTGTAAATATCAGAAAATGCACAATTGCCACAGCAAAGAAAAATAGCCAATTAATGATAACAAACAGTAATCTATTAACACATTATATTATTATTACCTTGCAAAATCTGACTGAAAATTTTACAAAGTTATTACCAATAGGTAAATATACAGGCTGTAAAATGCACTATGTATCAATATTTGTACTAAACATTAATGGCTCTCTAATATAAACACAGTCCATTTTAATAAATTACAATGAAAAAGGCCAAGTTTACAATGAATTTTATTAAAAAATTTGCATTGAGTTATGTACACAATATCTAAATATCAAGAGTTGCCGTCTAATTGCAATATACTAATATAACTTTACATTCATGGTCTTTAATTTATTAATAATGATGAAAAAGATTCATGCAAATAATTATGTTACTGTATCAGATGTATACCATTTTATTAATTATATGAAATGACAATAATATAAAAAATATATTATTGATTATGAATTGGAAGAAATAATATCAACTTTAATAAGATGTCACAAAGAAAAGGTTTATTTACTCATCAAAGGAAGAGAAGGGGAGGGACTGGGCGGAATGAACATCACCTTCATCCGCGCCTGTAAAAGGGACAGCAACAGAGATAGTGGGGGGTGGGCGGTGGTTTGGGAGTCAGGGTTGGAAGGCAGGTGGCTTGATGGAGGGTTGGGGAGGCAGGGTTGGTTGACTGAGAAGGGGCAGCAAGAGCTGATTGCTTCAATTGCTTGAATTCTTCTTCTGTCATGTATGCGGGCTTGACAAAACAGATGGATGGGCAAGGGAGAAGGCAGGAGTCCTGTCTGGACTTATCACTGTCACTTGCATAGAAAATGACAAGATCTGATAGGTCCTGGACAAACACAGAAGGGAAAGGTTCATAACCCTTATCAATTCAGGTGCACAGTCTGTTGTAGGTGGCAGGCTTTAAGCGCCTGAGCGTGGAACCAAAATTATAGAGACATATATCTGCAAGATGCATGTTGGTGTGGTTGGTGGGGTAGGATCAACAGGTATGACCTGCAGCAGCAATTTCCTTGGATGCCCACCCACGCTGCTCCATCTCTGCACTCAGTACAACTGTGTACAGTTTTTTCTGTGTGGCCTACTCCTCCAGCATGGCCTTGAGCTCCGTCTGGTAGGCATACCCATCTGCGGTGTTCAATATTGCCAAGTAATTATTGATTCTCAATGAGAAAACTGCCAATAAAACACCAACAAAACAATACAAAATTGGGCCACACTTATAGATGTCAGATTGGATACACTTTTCTCCAAAGTCTTGAATACTTGCCAAAATCTTGGCATATGACAGGAAGATTACGTCATTACGGGCCCTCATTGCCCTCCCTTTAATAAATTGATGATGGTTGAATTGTATGGGTTGGTATCCACCAAACTGGGGCCACCAAGAACCTGATTGGATAGGATTCTGGCAGCAACCACAACTCTGTGCATCCACAAATTCACTGCTCTTTTATTTTGTGAATATACTGTGGAGTCCCAGCTGGAGACGTACCTGGACCAGGGGCACCCACAGGTCACATTTCATAATGGCTATCATAAGGGGATGGGCTGTTTCACCTTTGGTCAAAGTACAAGCACCAGTTGGGGTCTTCTTGATAGGGGGCCACAGTTGGAGTGGGCTCGTAGGGTTGCAGCCACAGTGGACTTTGCAAAACCCATTGCAGCTGCAATTTCCCCAAGGGGCATAAGCATCCCTTGCTTTTCAACCATTTCAAGAACAATATCTGTAGTGATTAATTTTCTTCTGTGTCTCACAGGCTGATTGGCTGGAGGCGGGCTGTGTCTGCTTTGAGAACCAGACAGTGCCATCTGATTGGCTGTTTCTAGATTCTGGCTTCCATTGGTAGCCCCATGGCTCACTTGGTCAATTCTGGATGCTAGTGTTGCTGTCATGAATGAAATTTCAATACTTGTATTGAAAACCCAAGAGTTAAACCCCGGTTCCCAGGAGACCAGTCCAGAACCCACCAATCCGTTAAAAGACGGGCTCAAATTGGTAAATTACTCTGCGTTCCGCCGGACTACTACAGAAGACCCTCCAAAGATCACTCAAGTCACACAAAGTGGACAGGGGACCGCCTGCTCGTTAAATTGCAAACCCGAGTTAACGAGTTACTCCGAGACCCGCCAGCCTCCCAGAGACAATTCCCCAAATAGTCATCAGATTGATGCCAACCTTGGGCCACCAAAGACCTGAACCTATGCAGAGGTTGCAAATTGCCTTAAGGAGGTTAAGACAAAACCTATTTTTAACCTTGCCAATGGCCACCAGCAACTGCCAGTCTCCCGCCCAGAAGGGGTAGTGCAATTGGACTACTCAGGTGACCTAGCAAACAGTGGCGGCAAAACGAAGCATCACCTTTCCAATTTGCCAGAACAAGCATAACCTGGATCTGCCGCCCTTGAGACCCCAAGCCAAGACCCACGCCCCATCAGTGCCTCATCTGCAAACCTGAACCCTGCAAAAATTGAAGAAGCGAAGTCCCAGGGTATAAAAACCCTGGCGGTACAGCAAAACCCCCATTGTCATTTTTGATAATAAAGTTTTATGAAACTTTGGTTAGAACAAATCTTACCCTATCTAGTCTTAGTGATCTTCCATCTCAATTCCAGTCAAGTAGACCACCAGGCCGCCGCCCTCCCCCAAGACCAACCTGCCAAATTGTCCCAGGCATTATACCGTCCCCCAGGAGCCCCCTTTGGACCTGTGCATTTTACTGAATACCCCCCAACCTGGCCTATTCAGAGTACAACTTGGAAACCATCCTCATTGCCAACCCTTTGGCAAGGACTAGAAGTACCAAGTACATAGGACACAAAGGAAAGAGAGTTGAGATCCTGCCCTTACTGTTCAAAGACAGGTACAATTACCTGCCTGCCTACTTTGTTCCTATGACTCCTCCTTTAACACCACAACCAGACCGCCCATTGTAACCCACTGCTGCAGCCGAGACCACCTCTACCCAACTGTTTGGAGTACTCTACATTACTTTGATAGGACTGGTAGATTCCATGGTCCCCAACTCTGGACCTTGGTCCTTACTCGGGCAATCTGTATCTTATATTATCAAGTTAGCACCCATTCTATGGTGGGCCCTACCTGCCGGCTCGGCCGTACCTCACCCTGAGCGACCAAGGCCTCTACTTACAACTGGCTTCCTGACAGTTGCTGTATGATTTGGGTTAGCAGCTGCCTTTGCGTGATGGGCAAACAGGGCCATGCTTGAGGACGTGGGAGAAAGAACACACTCCTGGGTGATGCTTGTGGAGGGGCCTGCGGGTTGGGAGTGGCCATAGAGGGAGGCTTCACTATTAGAAGACCCAGTGTAGCCCTGCATTATTTCATCAAGGTCAGGGAACAGCTTGTTTATTTGGTTTTTATTGGAAGAAGACATAATAAATTTTTATTAAAACAATTAAACTCAAAAAGAGGAGTGTATATTTTAGTCAATTTTATTGTTAAATATGTAAATTTTGTGAATAGTAGGATCTAAATTTTAGCCGTCCTAAACTGGAATAGGGTGATTTTTGAGAGTGCCTATATTTCCTAAAAGAATTAGCACAAATCCACTCTAGATCCTTTGACATCCTTTTTAAGATGCTCATAAATTATATTTATTTCAAATTCACCACAATTATGATTTAAAACTTAGTTCTTGGATTTGAAAATCCTGCAATTTCAGATTTGTTAAGTTTTACATGATGTCTATGATTTGTTTGACATACAGGAAATATTAAATTGTACATAAGAATCCCGCATTTTTGATTCATGTATTTGGCATTTGTTTGCTGGGTTTTGTCTTTTGTTAGTTGAGTTATCTGCTCAAGGGATTTGAAATTTGCCAATTTAAATAAACCAAAAAATTCAAATTAAATGATTAATTTTATTAAATATTTTATTTTTCACTAAGCTGGGTTACCTGCAAAAGTTATTTGAAATTTGGACCAAGGATGTGACAATCCTGCATTTTTACATTCAGGTTCTGAATTTACAGTATAGGCCAGACAGAAAATGCAGTGTTGGCCATTGTAGAGCACCCAGGAGTACAGTCCTTTGTATCTGCCCAGGGGAACCTCAGAAAGCAGAATCTTAGTGTACAGGGAGTGGCTGTTACTACTTCTTGTAGTGGTAGTATCAGGTACTGGGTGAAAAGGAGATCCTTCTAGAGATGGGGGCAAGAAACAGGATTTGAGCCAGAACATAACTACAAGAAAGTAGAGTATAGTTTGGCCAAACTAAAGGGTCACTACAATTTTTATAAGAGGATAGTGACCCTAACCAACTGGGGAATAAGGTTTCTATCCTCAAACCTTTGGTGGATACACTATCTAGAAAGATGCCATCTAGAAAACACCATCTAGAAACCTTATGTCAAGTTTCTGGCTAAACTGTGCTGTATAACTTAAAAATCAATAAAAGCCCAAAAACATTTCAAAAACAATAAGAAAAACATATGGCTAGACTCAAAATAATCTAAAGATTCCAAATCTGCAATAATGATGTGGGATCAGCTAGTACCAACTATAATGCACACAGCTCCAAAGCCAACACACCCCAAAACTGTGATATTTCTGTATTAATTTTTGACCCTATATTAAATATATATACTAAAAATAAAGTAAAAATCAAATATTTTAAAGAAAAGAAATTATTGGTGGAGAAAGTGGATTAGGCTTTAGCCCCAAGAGCCTTGGCAATGCCTTTGAGATGGGTAAGTCAGCCCTCTCTGGTGTAATAGGTCAAAGACTCCTTAGTGACACTTGCAAACTTGACCTGCTAGTCTGCATGCTTGGATACAACAGCTTTGATTTTGATGGCTTGGGGATAAAGCTGGTGCCCATGGCCATTATGTATCCATGCTTTTTGATAATCACAATGAATCTGGGCTTCTTTACCTTAACCATGTGGGAAAATTGGTTGTACCAAACTTCAAGCAATGAGGTGGTCTTAGTTATGCTGTCCTTAACCTGATTATAGAAGTTCCAGTTAATGGAGTCACTACCCTTGCATATATAAAATCATTAATGAAACATTTTAAAGTTAAAACCCAAATATAAAAGATCCTTTTATGATAAGGAATAAAACCAGTATATTAAAAGTGGGTTTTTAATGGCCATGTTACAGGGAGATAGTACTATAAAAGTGGTGTTAATTTGAGTTAATTTATTATATGTGGTCATAAATTAATATCATAATTTATTCCCAGTTAATAAGAGAAAGGCTTGGATTTATCACATAAAAGTATAATTTATTATTTGATTCCAGATTCTGTCTTTCTAGATGGTGTCTTTATAGATGGTGTATTTCTAGATGGTGTATTTTAGGGTATTTATTAAGTATTTTCATACTCAACAAATCTTATTTGGATAACACTCTTTTTATTTTAATTTGTAATAGTGTTTTCTAGATGCTGCATTAGAAACTAATATGTAAAAAATAACTAATTAATAATTTTTTAATTTTTTTAATTTTGCTGATGTAAATCCCAACACCATCTAGAATCTTTTTCTAGATGGTGTTTTATAGATGGCGTATTGCACCAAAACTTTGGCCACCAGATCCCTCAATCTTACTTGGGATGTGTCTGTACATATGCACTTGATCTGGGCATGCAGTTGGTATGTTTTCTTCACTGGGTGGCCTAAACCCTCTAATAAGAGTTTAACTGGGAGCACATTATCTGGACAGGGGCTTGGGTTAGACAATAACAGGATAACTACTCCAACTTTAAACAGCACTTGGGGGTCACTCTCCTTACTTGTGTCAACTTGTTTATTTTTCAGGCTACAAAAGAACGTTGGTCAAGCTCCCGGAATCATCTTTAAGCCTGGGCCCACAGTAAGGCCTTTATTTGACTCTTGGTGCCCTCTCCAGCTTCCCCAGAAGCAATCACTTGTTGGGAGAGATACTGAGAGCCAAAACCAGTTGTTTTATCTTTTGGAGCCTTTCACTGCTACCAGTGGGGCTTCTAAGCCCATTTCAAGCCCTGGGTAACAACAAAGAAAGCCTTGAAAGCAGTCAGATCCTCTTTCTGTACCCACCATACTTCTAGGCCTTGCTATAACTGATGGGTGTTTCTATTGTTAGGCAGGCCATGAAACTATCCCTCTCTTTATATCAATCCTCACTCAGCTTCTCAATGTCTAAGTACTTTTGTAGGGATTCCCAGGCCAGGGAAAGGTGGTTGATGGGCTCCCAAGTGCTCACCTCTAGGAGTTTACATATTCATTTCCTGCAGCAGTGAGGTTTATGATAGAGGTTTTAGTGGCTGGGGATGCATTCTGATTTAGACTCCATGGGTCTTCTCGTTATTATTGGCAGGTTTTGCTTTAAACCTCTGGTGTGGCAGGAGTTTTCAATTCCTTTGAACAGCAGTGAGCAGTAGAAGACCTTGCAGATATTCCAGGTGGTCTGCAGCTCTAGGAAATAGGTTATATCTTCACTGGTTTATAGGGCTTTCTGGGGCACAGTTTGGGTGTGCTAACTTGCGGCTTGGGACGTGGAGGAGTACATTGTTATAAAGTTTGGAGCTGTTTTTTAGATGCAGACTGATGGTGGCAAATAAAAGATTAGTTGTCAAATCACCATAGATCACTACTGTTATATTGGCTGCCCAGATAAAATGACTGGTGTCTGGCCCAACTATGGTGGTTGGCATTTGCTCTTCAGTTATTTGAGTACTAATAGAAGGGGCACCTATTGATACTTCAAAAGGATAAAAATGTGCCCTGGGATGGATATATCACATGATATCAAAACCCTAAAACCAATTCAGGCTACAATAAAGTTAGTGTTCACTACCAAATGTGAAAAATGAAGAAAGAAGTCTATTGCTCCACAAAGATATATGGCAACTGTCAAAACAGCAGGCTTGACCTGCCAATAAGGTTCTGAGTAAATGGGTTTGTGACCTGCAATCTGATTATTCAGTAACTCAAAGCCAAACTAGGAAGTTGACTCAAATTTCCAATTCTAACAACATGAACAAAAGATGATCCCTTACAGTGGATATCTTGTTTTGCGCTTGACTCAATAACCAGGATCAGGCCACCCCCTTCACCATCCCACTGTGTGATCAACACTATCATGTTCCTGTTATCCTGGATTTAAATTGACTATATAATCACTATCTCTCAATAAAGATTATTATCTAGTTTCTAAGTATTTCCCCCTTGTAACTCTGCTAAAACATCACAGTTACAACATTGGTAGCAGAAGTAGGTTCTTCATCCTACTTTATCCCCCAAAATTCCTCCTGTTGCCTTTACTTGCTGTGGTCAACTAATCCTCAAAAAAATCATTTCTGGCCTCACAATAGACTGGATGCCATACTTGCTGGGTACCAAAATACTGGAAAAATTCTTAAGATACCAGAACATGATTGTATCAGTCCCCACCTTCAACACCCTGTCAGCGCAAGGATTCTTCCAGGCACCTATCACTACATCTTGAGCCATAGCAGAGGAAGGAACCATTCCTGTCTGTGTAGCCCAACAACTTCAAAGTGCCGCCTTGTAACCATTTGCTGGGGCCAATGACAACAACACTGCAGCTTGGATTTAATCTGCCCAAAGTAAACTGGCGCAGATGAAATGCCCACAAAGCTTCTGGATTGCAGATATATCCATCCAACTCACACATGATACAGGCACTTGGTGCAATAAGTGGCACAAAGACTATACTGTGAAATATTGGGACATTTTTAAACAGGACTTTAGCACGGTTTGTATTGAAGGACACCACCCTCATGATTATCCACCAAGTGAAGAACCTGACCCAGACAGGCACTGTAAAGGAACTCATGTGCGCTTATAAGAAACTCTGCCTATGTGCCCCCACAGATATGGCATTCAACACTCCAGCCACACACCTCATGTATTACGGCGCCCTCAAGTCACACTAATGAGACACATCAACCTAGACAAAGTAACCAATCTGCAGAGCCTATATTGCAAAGCAGAGAAAGCAGAGCAAACATCCAACACCCTTCACAAAGCGCAGACTGAGAAGAGAGAGACCCAAGGATTCTCACTCAACTGGGTGCAACAATTGCCTGCCTCCTGGAAACAACAACAACTCAAACCATAATCCTGCAGGCTCAAATGGGCACGGAAACAGGAACAATGGGCAGTCAAATTGTACCCATTTTTGTATCACTGCCACTCAAGACAATAACAATAAGGGGAAAGCCCAGAAAGAGCATTAAGCAATCCAAGCTCTCCCCGCACATTACCCTACTCTCCCAACAATGAGTATCACCCCAGGGACATGGACTAATTCCAATGACCCAAGTGCCCTTGGAAGACCCAGTACTTTACACCATTACCAGACATCCCAATAAACTGATGTCCTATCCTTTCTGCTTTTGCAGTTACACTGGCTAAGCACTCCTGGACTTGGGCGCAGATCAAACCCTTTTCAACAGCAGCTTAGTAGACAAGTTCAAGCTGCCCACTAATCCTTCACAGATTAAAAACATGGTCCTAGCCAACAAACATCACATTGCTGTGACAAAGGAAATAGCCTCTTTCTCCATCATGCTAGAGAACCTGCACTCCACCATCCAGGGACCTGTCATTGACTTCCCCAAGTTTGATATCATATTGGGGATAGACTAGCTACAAAGTAATAATCCCCACACAGACTGGGCAACCTCATTATTAACAATCAAGAATGAAGGCGTCAATCACCAGATCTACCCTGATTCAGTGGACCAACCCCTGTGGGACCATGTCTTTGTACACATTACTGAAACCTTGGACAAAAAGGAGAACCTCAAGGCAATTGGTTGGGACTTCTGCTAGTAAGAGATCATACACATCAAGGACCACCAGGATACCACTACTCCTCAGGACCTCAACATTGTGGCCTGCCACCCTGAAATCTTCAAAAAGACACTACCAGGACTACCGCCAGAGAAGCATATACAGCACTCCATCCAACTCAAAGGAGCAGTACCTAAGGCACAATCCATCTACTGACTCACCCCCAAAAAAGACAACACCCTATGTGTTTATCTCAAGGAGGCACTTGAGAAAGGACTTATCTGCCCCTCACAGTCTCCTTTTGGCGCCGCTGTATTCTTTGTGGCAAAGAAAGACGGTACCCTTCAATTAAGTCACAGATTACCAAGCCCTCAATGAAGTCACCATCAAGAATTACTACCCACTTCTACTCATAGAAAACCTCTTTGATGCCCTGGGCGGCGCCACTGTATTATCCAAAATTGACTTAACCACAGGTTATAACCAAATCTGCATCAAGGAGGAAGATATACCCAAAACGGCCTTCTGCACTAAGTACAGATTGTATGAGTGTGTGGTGCTCAATTTTGGAATGACAAACACACCTTCAACCTGTGTGAGTTTCATGAACGAGGTGTTTGCTCCCCATATTGGCAAACATGCCCTAGTATACCTAGACAATATCATCAAATACAGCTCTTTGGTAGATCAGCATCACAAGGACCTGGAAGCAGTCTTTGCTACCCTAGCACAAAACAAACTGCTAGCTAAGCCCTTCAAATGCCAATTCTTCCTCAAAAAGCTGCCCTTCCTGGGACATGTAGTCTCAAAGAATGGCATTAAACCCAATAACTAGGAAATTCAAGCTATCTGTAAAATGCCACCTCCAAAAGGCATGTCAGAACTCTGCACTTTCCTGGGAATGGTCGTCTACGTGCAGCAGTTCATTCCTAACTGTGGCGTCCTGACTGCACCTCTGTCTGCTATAACTGGCGCCAAATCTAAGTTCATATGGACCCCCCAATGTGACCTTTGTTTCAGAAGTCTTAAAAAACTCACCACTGCGCCTATCCTAAAATACCCCAAACACAATGGGGAATATCAAATGGAAACAGACGCCTCTGACACATCCATTGGGGGAGTACAGCACATCAAGAACAGCAACGGCAACTTCCTACCCGTAGCTTATGAATCAAGCAAACTTACAGACAGTGAGTGACAATACCCTATACATGACAAAGAATTGCTGGCCATTGTACATTGTTTGGTTACATGGTGTTGTTACTTAGAACAACAAGAAGAATTTACAGTCCTGGCCAACCAAAAACTGCACATGTATTTCAAAACCCAAGCAAATCTGTCCCGCCATCAGGCCCGCTGGATGGAACTCCTGGAGAGATTCAATATGCTCATACAGTACAAGCCTAATCCAGAGCTTGCCATGGCAGATGTACTCTTGCGCCTGTACGTCAGAGCCACAAGAGGCAAGAATGGGCTCAACCCAGACTGGCCTCTCCTGATAATCCAAATAAAGGACAAGGGCTTTCCCCTGGCACCACTGACATTACAAAAGAGACAGTTGTCAAGAACAAGCATCTATTTGCCAACGTGTGCAGGACCTTACACCGCAAAATGACTGATGGAACCACCATACCTTACATTCCTACACATCAGTGGGTAGACACCATCCTACATTACCACATGGACCTAGGACATACCAAAAGCAGCAACCTCTATAAAATCCTTAAACACAAACCATGGTAGTCAACCCTATACCAGGATGTCCATGAAGTCTTAGAGCAATGTGAATTATGTGAAAAAGTTGCAAAAAGCAACACCCCTCCTAAGTCTGTACTGCCTATTTGTTCACAACTGCCTTTCAAAGTGTGGGCCCTAGACATTGTAGGACTATGCCAGGAAAGCACAACAAAAAGAAATACATCATCACTGCTATCAACTTTGCCACTTGCTGGCCAGTGGCATAAGCAGTAAGATCTCACACAGGCAATGACGTACAGCAGCTCATAGGAAAAGAAATTATCAGTAAGTTTGGAAATCCAGAACTCCTGATAACCAACAATGGCAAATAATTGACCTCCAAAGATACCAATGTTTACCTCACCAAGAATGGGGACCAGTACACAGTAACTACACCTTATCACCTTCAGGTCAATGAGTGCGTGGAGCAGCTGAATAGCAGCCTAGTGCAGGCCCTGGCCAAGCTCACTGCCAGGAGACATAAGGACTTGTATAAGTAGCTACTGACTGCATTGCTTGTATGCCAGACCCGCGTGAACAGATCCACTGTGAAAAGCCCCTTTGAGCTAGTTTATGGCACACAACTCAATATTATCCAAGCACTATCAGGACCCAAGCTGGAAATGCCCAGTGAAGTTTCACCTTGCTTGGACCCGCAATTCATACAGGCCAACAGCAACCAACTATAAAGAGGATAAAAACGCCTACAGGATACCTTTGTTCTCATCCAAAACAGACATGAGGTTGGCAACAAGGTCTGAGTAATGAACATCAAAAAGAGTAAATTACAGCCAGAAAAAGTGGGCCCTGCCATTGTCCCAAAGGTAAACAAAAACAACACTTACCTTGTGCAAGGGCTTGGGAAGTGCAAGCAAGATAAAGTCCTCCATCACGACCTCTTAAGGCCCTGAAAAGCCAGACAAAAACAACAAAAAACTGTGCTACCCGCCACTGAACAACAGCTGGTGCAATATGGCGCCTAGGCTCCTGACAACCTCCCTGATGACCTGTCCCCAGAGGAGGCTGATCTTCAGTTTGGGTGTGTGTCAAAGCAGCAGGCTAAAACCGCCAACAAGGTTCTAAGTAAACGGGTTTGTGACCTGCAATCTAATTATCCAGTCACTTGAAGCCAGACTAGGAAGTTGACTCAAATTTCCAAATCCAACAACATGAACAAATGATGATCCCTTACGGTGGATACTTGTTTTGGTGCTTGACTCATTACCAGAATCAGGAAATTCCCTTCACTATCCCACCGTGTGATCAACACTATTATGTTCCTGTTATCCATGATTCACAATAAATATATAATACATATCTCTCAATAAAGAATATTATCTAGCTTCCAAATATTTTTTCCCTTGTAACTCTGCTAAAACAGCACAGTTACGGCACAAGCAACTAAAGACTTGTGCCCTCAAATACCCTACAGACATCTTCTTGCTGAATTATAGGACTCACTCTTCCAATATGTGCTCTCCTCTTCTTTCTTGTCCTGCTGAAGAAGGTGTCCCTTTACTTGCTCCTGCGGCCATCACCATTCCTCCTGGTTCTCAAGTGATCATTGATTCTCAGATATCCTACAAGTTGCCTGAGAATTTGTTCTTAGAGCTGTATTCTCCTGAATCCTTAAGTTTCAAGGAACCTCAGTTATGCCATGGGATTCTGGATCAAGCTCATAAGGAACCTATACAACTACTACTGACCAATTTGACTGCTTCTCCCACACAGGTTTCTTGAGGTCAAATTGTGGGCCATGATTGTATCTTAGGAGCAGAAAAAGTGGCCCCTCTCTATCCATTTGAAACTTTCAGTGACTTCAACTTACCAGAAAGAGACCCTCAAGTGCTCTCTCTATTTACTACTGCTGACTTCCTGCAACTTTTTCTCATTAAGCAAAAGGTGTACTAGAGCTTCTTGACCAGTTTAAGGATATATCTGCATCTGGGCCTAATGACTATGGCCTAGCTAAAGAGGTTATTCACCAAATTTAAACAGGTGATGCTCTGCCTTTTTGTGCTAAGCCCTACCACTGCAGTAGAGTAGAAGATGCCCAGGTCTCCAAGGAATTAAAACATCTCCTGGATGCTGGCCTTTTGGCTCTGTCTCAGAGTCCTTGGGCCTCCCCCTTGATGATCCTTAAGAAGAAGAATGTGGGCCACCATATTGTGATAGACTATTGCCGCTTGAATTCTCTTAAAAATAAGGATTCATGCCCACTGCCAAGAATTGATGATGCTCTCAGACAATTAGGAGGATCAGAATTCATCTCTGCCATGAATTTAGCCTCAGGATACTGGCAGGTTGACTTGTCCCCCAAAGATTGTTAAAATACTGCTCTTATCACGTCAGAAGGTCTTTATGAACCAACCCAAATGCCCCAGGGGCTTTGCAGTGCTCCTGCTACCTTCCAACAAGCTATGGATTATATTCTGCAAGACCTGAAGCTCTCCTATGTGCTGGTGTATCTGAATAATATAACAGTGTTTAGTTCCACTTTTATTGATCATTTAGACCACCTCAAAGCTGTTTTCCTCAAGATTTAGGATACAGGTCTAAAGCTTAAGCCATCAAAATGCTCCTTTTTTAAAGAGTGTCTTGAATTCTTAGGTCACAAAGTCACCCAAACTGGGATACACCCCATGAACAATAAGGTGGAAGCCATTGATAAGATGCTGCCCTCACAAATCTAAGTAAGGTCCAGGTGTTTCTCAGCATGATGGGAGACTACCGGCAATTCATCCCTGACTTTGCTGAACTAAGTGAACCCCTTGTCCAACTTCTCAGAAACATCCCCTTCAAATGAACTGATAGTTGCAACAATCATTTGAGGCTCTGAAGATCAAACTTAAAGGCGCCCCCATCTTAGTCTATCCTGATTATTACAAAGAGTTCATCCTATACACTGATGTTAGTGGGGTAGCTGTGGGTGCACTATTTGCTCAGTTAGACAACAAAGGTGTAGATTGACCTGTAGCCTATTCCTTGCGTGTCCTCAACAAGCATGAAAAAATTATAGTGTCACTGAAAAGGAATGCTTGTCAGTTCTACATGATGTAAAGCAGTTTTGACACTACATCTACAAGACCCACTTTACCATAGTCACTGACCACTCATCCCTTAAGTGGGTACAACAGCTAAAGAACCCTGAAGGTTGACTGGCTCGGTGGGCCCTGCGGTTACAAGGGTATGATTTCACCGTGGTACACAGGTCTTGTACTCAACATCAGAACGCTGATGGTCTGTCTAGAATGCCTATACTGGCATCCATCCTGCTGACGCTGATTGCTTGTACAAGTTAATAGAATACCCTGATGCTTGGGCAACTGAACCCAAAGAGATATGCCTGGCTCTCCAGACCCTATCAAAGGATACTATTATTTGAGACAGACAACTGTTCAAGAAGGTCAACAATGTCTACCTGCCCTATGTTTGTTCTAGTATTAGAATAGCTATTATCCTCCAAGCCCATATTGACACTGAGAATGGGGGTATAGTGAAAACTCATGACTGGTTGTGTAAAAATTTCTACTGGGAAAACATGCGCCTCCTAATTCCTGATGCCCTTGCACCCTATCACTCCTGCCAACTCCAATGCCCTTGACCATCCCAACATCAGTTCAAGATTATCCCTCCTAAGCATGCCTTTCACACTGTTAGTATTCATGCTGTTGGACCTCTCCCTAGTTCTAGGTCTGGGTATCAATTCATCTTGGTAGCTGTAGACCATTTTAGTGAATGGCTCAAAGCAAGGGATACAAAAGACATAACTGCCAAGACAACTGCAAGTTTTTTACTGCAAGACATCTTCTATTGTCATGAATGTCCTCAAATCTTGCTCTCTGACAATGGCACCAACTTCAATGATCACCTCATCACGTCTATTGTAGAAGCTATGGGAACTCATCAGTCTTTCTCTGCCCTGTACAACCTGTCCACAAATGGGACAGTAGAACAAGCAAATTTTTCCCTTGTATCCATCATGAGAAAGCTTTCCCTATTTGACGCCATCAATTGGGGTTTGTTCCTTCCTGCTGCCCTTTTTGCATACCGGTTAAGAAGACATCAGGCAACTGGACAATCTCCCTTTGCCATGCTATATGGGCAGGGAGCCACAACCCCTTCAATCTTGGGCCCCCCTTTAATTGAAGTTGATGCTGCCACCAACCCTAAAACTCACATCAAGGATTTGACCAATTGCATCATTGACATCCAGGCAACAGTGTACTCAACAGCCTATAAATTCAAGGCTCTAGAACTGACTCCTTCCAATGCCTCTAGAGCCCCCCTCCCTGAGTACCAGGTAGGTGACCTAGTTCTCTACTATCAGAACCTTACAGGAGACAGAGCTCATAAGCTAGACTCTCTCTGGGTTGGACCTTGTGAAGTCATCTTCAAGAATGGTGTCAAGTATACTGTGAAGCTGCTGTCATCTGGCTGCCCTTCTGCCCGAGTTTATTCCAAATTTTTCTACAAATATCAACTTCCTGTGTCCAATATTAAGGGGGAGATATCAGGAACTGCGCCATTCATGCTATTTTGATCTGGCCTTCAAATAGTGATATGTGTGAAGATTTGGTTGGGTTTGCTTTCAACTTTGTAAATTTCTTGCCTTTCATAAATAGGTCAACATCAATGTCCACCCATTCTGGAGTATTGTACCTGTCTTTGACTGATCCTGGTATGACTTCATCCCAATGTGACCTCCTCTGCCACTCTGTATACCTAATGAGTGATCACTGACCCTTGTCTACTATTTAAGTAGAGTCACTTATCCTAATAAAGACAAGGTTATCCACATTTATGTTGGCTTTTGTATTTGTCAAGCCTTTTCCTTTCCTTTTTAGTAAAAGAAAATCTTCTTCCTGTATCACAGGAAATTAAGGTACACACCCTATATTTTGTCCTAAAGGCTAACCCAAGGCTAGCTTTGAACCTCAAATATTTTGTTACAAAGGTTTCCCGCCATGTCCTCCTGGATGTTGTCTCCAGGAGCCAAACACGACAAACCTTATTGTAGAGTATGTTTGCTTCCCTCTTTGACAATGGTTTATTACTTGCGCCTTGACCATGGCAGTTGGCAGTTTGAGGGGTGTGCTGCAGGATTGGTTTATGTTAACAGTTGACACTGGGTTAAGGGTTGCCTGGTGCTTGGATCCAACTATAACCTACCCTTGAATGGTAGGGTGTTATCGCAGCTCCACAGAATATTTTAGATACTACAGTTGAAGGCAACCATATAGCTTAGGTATTTTGATACAGTAATTGGATCATGTTGATTGACAGCCTAGCTAGCAATGAGAATCCCTTTCATAACATTGGGTACATCTCATGTAGGCATAGGTCCTCTACCAAGATCTTAATTACTCTCAACCCCCCAGAAGTTGGCTGGGAATCTGGGAGATGACAGATGAAAGCTTAGACTAGCCATAGCTTGAAGGGACCTTGGGGAGCTACTCTGTCCCCTTCCTTCTAAGGATGATGCTGATTTAGAATATTTTCTTGGATGTTTAAATTCACTCATCAATGATTGGTGAAATCCTTTGAAGCACTAGAACCAGGATTGTTGAGTGGATATAAGCAAAGGACCTTGGTGGACGGAGCTTAGAATCACTGGCGGAATGGTTTGGAAGGCTGATAGTGTTGTAACTGTGCTGTTTTAGCAAAGTTACAAGGGGGAAAATCTTT
Organism: Entomophthora muscae; assembly: GCA_014839935.2. Lineage (NCBI taxonomy): Eukaryota > Fungi > Entomophthoromycota > Entomophthoromycetes > Entomophthorales > Entomophthoraceae > Entomophthora > Entomophthora muscae. The sequence goes on along the minus strand of QTSX02004489.1, from coordinate 5,883 downwards.
AAAGGCTAGATAATTATCTTTATTGAGATATTGAATTATATAGTATGAGCGACTCATGGATAGTAGGAACATGATTGTGATGATCAATAAGTTGGATAGTTAGGGGGAGGCTTGATCTAGATATTGAGTCAAGCGCTGAATCGAGATATCCATCCTTTGGGATCATCAATCACTCATGTTGCTATTTCTGGAAATTTGAGTTACTTCCCCATTTGGCTACAGGTCACTGGGAGTTGGATTGTGGGTCACAAACCCGCTTAGTCAGAACCTTGTTGGCGGGTCGACCCTGCTGTTTTGACAATAGCCTAGGGGAAAATGAGTGAATTTCAGAGGATCAATAGGCAGTACAATGGTTTAAGAGAAAATGGGGTATACCCAGTTACCTTGAAGACAATCCTTTAATACTCCTTGGAATCAGACCCATGATAAATACTGCTTATATGTGCCTGTATCATCAAAGCTTCAGAGGCTGTTGTACAGAAGCTCAACGTGGACCTTGATCTTTTTATGATTATGAGGGTTGCAGTTTATAAACACGAATGTCATCAAGCAAAAGGTGCTGAGGAGGATTCGATCATTTCGAACCCCAGGGAGGGACAGTATCGCAGATGTTATATGTGAATTTAGTGTGATTAGAAATAACTGGCGCATCTCCAGTTAGCTTGTAAACCTTCATGGTTTTTAACGGGGCTAATATCCTACCACCTATACATACAAGGACGAGATGGTGATAGATTCAAATTCTGGAAGCTTGTCAACAAACGCATTCTTAATCAGGCAAATTTCGTTAGATGTTCTAAACAGTGCCAAGACTTATAAAAGCAAGCTTTCGATATTTCTATAGTTCGCTATAAACAAACAACGGACATTTGCGCTTGGGGGGATTGTTTAATATTTCCTAGACTCTAATAAATCAAGTGCAAATATAGCCACGTGCAGCAAAGCACATAGCTGTGGGGCAGCTTTTATTAGCAGCATATTTCAGTTAATTCAGCATGCTTAAACATGCTGGATATTGTATCGGGATGAAAGGTTCCTAGGGAAATGTGGTTAAGGTTCATCTAGAGACGGAAAAGTCTCCTGGAAATCTCCTTGTGTATCTGAGGATATATGATATCGGAGGTGGGGCCTGAAACGGTAACAAGTACATTCTTTTTATCGTAAAATTCGAGGAGTGGGGTGGTCAGTTCTTTAAATTGATCGAGCCGCCTTTTTTAGAGATTCCTAAACCTGTTAGCTTTGGAGCTATAAGTTAATTACGGGACAGTCATCTTCGCGCTTGCTGAGAGGCTCGCCAGTGACGTCGTCCAACCCTGGAACTTTGGGTGGGTTGTAGCCTAAATTATAGACGCGGCCAGATGGGACATGGACCCAACGATCTAAGGAATTAGCACAAAAGCACAGCAGACATACCCATAATCCTTCCTAGGATGACATCTTCAGGGACATCCAAGTGAACAACCAGATTAAGCATATCATTAGAAGAATCGAGGCGACTGTCTAAAGCTTGTGCTTGAGCTACATTGCGTGGGAAACCATCCAAAAGCCAATTCTAATTGATTAGCCAAGTCTAAAAAGGACGTTACCTTTTTGCTGAGCTGCTCAAGTTCAGATTGTAGAATAGCCAGCATTATGTTATCTGGGAGCAGCACTAATGGTTAGCTACCTCATTTGCTAAATAGTTACTTCCTGACTTGATCAAGTCTTTGGCCATCTTCCCTGCTGGGGTACCATTCTTGATGTGCCGCCGGAGAACGTCTCCTGAAGATATAGCCTCAAGCCCAAAGTCTTTATTGATACGAGAAGACTGGGTTCCCTTTCCTGCTCCCTAAACGTACTCAGCACTTGAAAATAGTATAAAGGAAACTACCGGTGCCCCAATCAGCAACATCCGAAGAGGGGAAGGTTGGATTGTAGTTGCCATCTTGAAAGAAGAGGCGGTTGAGGAGAATTCTCGAATATTTACATTACAAAGGCGGTTGGTTGAAATAGTACGGAGAAGGGGAGCGGACATTGTAATTCTAAGAGGGTTTAGAAAAAAGGACATTAAAATAAACTTTATGCGTATAAAAGTTAGATCATTGAAAACTTATAGTGGTCATGGAGAAAGAAGTAGTTATTGGAAGATAGCCTAAGTAACGTTTGGTAGCAAATTACTCTTTAAGGAATCAGAGTGCTAAAGTTTGCTGAAAAAGTTGGCCACTAGAAGTACCATGCAGCCGAAGACTATTGATTGTTGTCTGTAATCAAAGTTGCTGGGAATTACTTACATGCAGTAGAAAGATGAGTCTTTTTATTGAAGCAGATATAGCTATTAGTAGCTATGACCAGATTATGATAACTCAATTCGGAAGGCATCTGATTTAAATAGGCTGGCTATCAGCCTCGCATAAGCAGGCCCCATTCCTTGCTGGCTGGGGTCGTCACATGATAATGGCAGTGGAAAGCCTTATTTCACTTCTGCCTGACAAATGATATAGCGAATGTTACTCTTCACTCGCTGGAATTGGTCAACCCTGAAACTTTGGAAATGTCTATGCACTCAGATTCAAAGTCCAAGCTGAAGAGCGATACCACTTTGCAACTCATGCTAAGGTTGTCTTTCCTACTACGTCATCAAAGAAACTTGATAAGAAAATATATTCATTTTCCATTGCTCCACTCAACCACGAGTAGCAACTGATGTAATAAATAGAAATCACAAGCAACTTCAACTTTATTTAGTACCCAATCTGGTAGATTACTGGTACCTTCATAGGGATACTTCGGCACAGCCCTGGCTAGCTTTCGGCTCTGGGCCGGTATTTCCAAAACGGCATCAATAAATTATTTAATCATTCTAGAATACTTCTTTGAAACGAGCGGTCCAAATCCAGAACCAAGCCGGAGCTCAGCCAAAGCATCCATATACCTGCAAACCAGCTCAGCACCCAAACCTGCCCAAAAACCGACCATGCCAGTTCAAAAAAGGAGCCCATAGCAGCAATTTCTCAACATTACCCATATTCCATGTCCCGTTACCTCTTAGATATAGAGCCAATATCTTATTCCCAAATACTAAATCCACTTTCTTAATTAAATAAATCACTTTCCCTCTTTGGGATATCACCTCCTCAGGTCAACGGCTAAGCGCCGCTCGCTAACGCCGACTGCTTGAATTGCGGTGAGGGTTGGGCATCCCAATAAGTGTACCTCTCAAAGCAAAGCGCATTTAAACACACCTCGGTAGAGCAACGAAAGCGTCTTAACCTGTAGGGTTTTTAAAGATCGGCTTCCAGGCGGCAAATGAAATTTACGCCTGATGGAATTATGCAGATTGCCGGTTAAGGGGGATCGGCAAAATGTTGGCAACTTTAGGAACCGTCAGCCCCTGCTTCAGGTGGATCGATACTACCTTATTGAGCGAATGGTGTACAAGGATAAACTGGGTGGGATTGGTGGGCTTTAAGGGTTGTTAATTGATGGGGAGGGATGCTCTTAACATTTTTGATCCGACCAGGTGCTGCCCCATAAGGATCGAGGAAATCCATGCTTGCTCTTTCATTATCCTGCCTTAGGGCTGCGTCGGATTTCTGACGAGTGGCTCCTTTTCCTAAAAGAAGCGCCCATCCGAAATCCGGAAACAATTTCATGAGAATCTTCTTTGAGAAGATTCTCAGAATTGTTTCCTTCTTCATCCACAGAAGGATGAAGAAAGTTGGGTTTTTTTAAAATAATTTTTTTTGAATTTCTTTATTTTAAAAATTAAAATAGTCTAATTTGAATTTGAAATTACCTTTGAAAATAAAATTTTAGTATAGAAATATTTACTAAAAAGTGAAAATCTGGAAAGCAAAAGGCCTTTCATCTCCTTTTTTAGGTGATTTCAGATTCCCCTAAGCTGAGGGAATCTGAAAAAAGAGGACAAGGAAGGGACGATTACGGCAAATGCCGTAATCGACCCTTTTTGGGCCGCCACAGCCCTATCCTGCCCCAACCTTTTACAGTATACCGGAAATCAGTTATATGCGCTTCAATGAGCTCAGATTCCAGGAAAGCAATCTTGGTGTTAAACTTGTTGCCATCTGATGATCACTTCCACGCTTTTCACTTCCCATAGTCTTAGCAGTAGACCATCTCTTTCATTACATGGTAGTCTTTTTTCAGTTAAAAGCCAAAATTATATAACATAAAACAATTGAGGGGAAAGCAATCATAATCACAAAGTATAAACATCTTTATTTATTGTTGTAACTGTGCTGTTTTAGCAGAGTTACAAGGGGAAAAATATTTAGAAACTAGATAATAATCTTTATTGGGAGATAGGTATTATATAGTCATTGTGAATTGTGGATAACAGGAATAAAAAAAAAAAAAAAAAATATTATAAATAAAAATTATTTTTTTTAATATATATTTTATTATATAAAAAAAAAAAAAAAAATTAGGAAAGGGGGGGGGAAAAAAAAAAAAAAAAAAATTTTTTATTTTTTTTTTTTAATTTGGTTTCTTTCTCGGTCTTTATAAAAGAAAAAAAATAATGGGGTGTTGATAAAAACCCTCTTTTGGGGTATCCTTTCTGGGGGGTTTGGGCCTCCGGTTTGACAGGAACATGATAGTGTTGATCACACAGTGGGATGATGAAGGAGGTGGCCTGATCCTGGTAATGAGTCAAGCGCCAAAACTAGGTATCCACTGTAAGGAATCATCATTTGTTCATGTTGTTGGATTTGGTAATTTGAGTTGACTTCCGGGTCTGGCTTTGAGTAACCGGGTAATCGGGTTGTGGGTCATGAACCCGCTTGGTTGGAACCTTGCTGGCGGGTCAAGCCTGCAGTTTTGACACCCCCGGCTGAAAGTCGGCCTCCTTGGGAGGCAGGTTGTCAGAGAGGTTGTCAAGAGCCCGGGTGCCATATTGAACCAGCTGTTGTTCAGTGGCAGGCAGGGCAGTTTCCCGTTGTTTTTGTCTCGCTTTGCAAGGTTGTAGGTGATTGTGGTGTAACTTCTTGTCTTGCTTGCGTTTCCCAAGCCCTTGCATAAGGTAAGTGTTATTGTCATTTACCTTTAGGATTATTGCTGGCCCTACTTTTTTGGGTTGCAACTTGCTTTTGTCAACATTCATGACCCAGACTTTGTCCCCAACTTCATGTCTCTGGCGGATGGGTACAAAGGTTTTTTGTAAGCGTTCCTTTTCTTTGGCTGCTTGACGCTGTTGGCCTCTATTACTTGAGGATCAGAGCGAGGGGGAACTTGACTTGGAATTTCCAGTTTGGGTCCTGTCAATGCTTGAATGATATTAGGCTGTGTGCTGTATACCAGTTCAAACGGGCTTTTCCCGGTGGATCTGTTCACTTGGGTTTGGCACCCAAGTAATGCAGTCTGTAGCTGCTTATACCAGTCTTTAGGTCTCCTGGCGGTGAGTTTGGCTAGGGCTTGCACGAGGCTACCATTAAGCCGCTCTACGCGTCCATTGGCCTGTGGATGATATGGTGTTGTGACAGTGTGTTTGACCCCATTTTTTGCGAGGTACACATTGGTGTTTTTGGAGGTCAATTCTTTGCCCCCATCGGTTATCAGGAGTTCTGGCTTTCCAAACCTGCTGATTATTTCCTTGCCAATAAACCAACATATGGGTCATTATTTTTTAGATTAATCTGTTTCCTATTAACTGTGCTACTTAAAACTTTAAAATTTTGTTTTAATTTTCTTATCAATAAATTTAAATAATTACAACAATTTTATCAAAATAAATCTTATTTAATCCTTATAATATAAAAACCTATATTAAATTAATCATTTTCTACTTACAGCTAAATTAAACTGTATTAAAAGCTAGTAACAATCTTATTTCATATACCATTATTTCTTGAAAGCTGATTAGTACAAAATAACATCATTCTAAAA